>JANHGB010041157.1:8936-18954 GCA_026283785.1 Coracopsis vasa | reverse complement strand
TAGGTCACCAAGACAATGCTGGACCAAGGGACTTGGGCAGGCAGAGGCTAGGTGATTTGGCCCCAGATGTTAAGTCAATGGCTTTCCTGCCATTGTTTTCTGTCAGTTTGCCTCACTGCAGGAGGTGATGCACACTCTGTACTGGTGGCTAAAAGTGCCCCAGAGGGAAAGGGAAGGGCCACAGCAAACATCTGGACCAAAGAAGTGATTTGTTAACCACGTGTAACCACAAGTGGAGCTTTGAGGGAGGGGACTGCAAATAGCAAACTATTTCCAGATGTTCAGTCCATTCAAACTTGCAACCTACTGGACCTGAGCTTGGAGACTTGGTAGAGATGGGGCAGATGACACTGAAGAGCCAGAGAGGATGAGCTTCCACATTCCCCAAGGATTTATTGTAAAAGATGGACCCTCCCTCTCCTCTTCTGGTTTCTGGACTTTATGATCAGTGTCCTCAACTCTACCCTGCAGAAAGCTTTCCTATAGCCAAAAGCTGAAGACAGCAATGCAGAGGGCATGCAGAATTTCCCCAGAAGCTCTGTGGGAATAGTGTTTCTTGTACTGCTTTGCAAAAGGAAAATACATCAGAGCAGAAAAAGTGCAGGGTTTTTAATGTGGAAATCTTGAGTGTGCCTCTCCTCTGCCAGAGCCTGTCTCATGTGATGCTGAGCAAGTATGGCACACACTTAAATGCATCCCCTAGGTTGGGATGTTCCAGCTTCAAACGTAATGTCCTGTGATTAAGAGGTGCTGAGCAATCTTCAGAGTCGTTAGTTTCAAAATATTGGATGGTCAGCACTTGTGGAGCTCTTCATGACTCCATTTCTTGGCCTCTGAAGAAACCCTGGAAGTGATGACAGAGAGGATGGTGAGCCATTTGCCCTGGGTAGAGAAGGTAGAGAAGTCCATGACTCATTACCTTCCTACATATCCCAAGGTAGTGCAAGTCACTGCTCGTGAGCTGTAAGCCCTTAGGAACTTTGTGTGCACTGGACCTGATGGAACTGGAGAAGGCAGAACTGAGGGGCACTGCTGAAGTGCTGCCAGGAACTTGCCTGTGTCTCAGAGCTTTTTCAGCTCTCTTAAGTGGTTCATAGGTAAATGAAATAGAAAGAAAAGAGAAACCAACCTGATACAGGGGCAGGTAAATGTTCTTTCATTACCTCTTAAGTGCCACCAAGGGCAAAGCATTATCATTACAAAACCAGCTGCTATCTGTCTAAATCCTTCCCTAACATTTCTGGCATGTCACTTTGGTCATTTGTATCCCAGTTCTTCCCTAAAGCTTTGCCACAGGGATTTGGGCAGGAGTTCAAGTACCTGGCAGCTGGAACCGTGCCCCTGCTAAGCCACCTAAAGACTGACATTCCAGGCCTCCCCTCATGGGGAAGAGCCTTGGTCCCCTAACTGAGCTGCAGCATCCTGACTACAAAGCCTGTCAGATTTCATTGTTAACAAGTGAGGAAATAAATTGGCTCTAATTATTCTATGAAGAGCTTAGATGGATTTTTACAGGAAAGAAGCTTTGTCTAGAGATTGTAAGAGGAGACTCTGAGCCAGGATTCCCAGGTTTTACTTCTGGTTTGGCCCTTCATTCACTGAGCGGCCCTGAGTGAATCTCATGTCTTGTTCTCCCCCATCTGTAAAAAGGGGTGATGATATCAAACTTCCTGGCATAAGTGTTTCTAGGCTTAATTAATTAACAGCAGTGAAGCAATCTGAGTTTTCAGTCTGAAGATGCCATAATAATAATCAAAGAAATATTTCTAGCTGCTTTGGCTTTTGGTCTTCTCATTCTTTTTCATGTAGAGATGACAGCCCTCAATGGGAGAAGAGAGCTTTCAGTTTACTGGGCAGTAAGGAAAACTGGTGTGCAAGTGGGTAATAAATTAACTGAACTTGCATTCCTTGTCAGGCTGTGAAGAACAGGCTTTTGCTCAACTATTTGTTAGTCTAAAACTGTCAGTGAATTGTTTTATATAAACAGATCTTTTTGCACATGATTCATTGTGACTTTTGGTTGAGTAGTTTCCACTCATGCAGAGTGATTGGCCAATCATCTCACATGGTACTGCATTTGCTCCTTAAGTGGGTACCTCTCAGGCTCCCAAATACCTTTCAAAACCATACAATCACAGAATTGCCCGTGTTAGAAACGACTTTAGGAAGTCTTTAGTTTCACCTCTTGTTCAAAGAAGGAGGAGGTCAGCTATAAGACAAGAACAATACTTGACTGTTTTCATGGTAAAAAATGCTTTTCCTTATTGCCAGCCTGAATGTCTTTAATTTATTTCCACTGTCTCTTGTCCTCCCACTATGCACTGTCATGAGGAGCCTGGCTCTGTCTTCTTGATAACCTCCTTGTAGGAGCTGTCAGGCCATTGCTTGTCCTCTACAAAGCCATTTGTCTTCCAGACAAAGCCCAGTTGCCCTCAGCCTCTCCTCACAAGACTCAGGCCCCCAGCCATCTTAGTGGTATCTGCTGAACTTGGTCCAATGTGCCAATGTTTTTCTTGCATTGAGAGTCCAAAACTGGGTTCAGTTTTGCAGTTGCCATCTGAGTACCTAGGGAAGGGGGATAAACACATCTGTCAATCTGTCGATCTACTGGCTGTGACTTTGTTAATACAGCCCAGAATGCCTTTGGCTTGCTTTCTTCCTGGATACCATTTTTGCAGAGCTGCTCCTCTGCCCATCAGTTTCAGCCTATACTGCTGCAGGGGCTCTTCCTTCCCAGGTGAAGGACTCTGCATGTGTCCTTGGTGAATTTCATAAGGTTCCTATCAGTCCATTCTTCCAGCCTGCCCAGGGTCCTCTGAATGGCGGCCCTGCACTCAAGCATATCGACTGCCCCCTGCTAGTTTGATGTTGTCTCCAAACTTGATGGAACAAGCACTCCATTAAATCATCCAGACAACTGCTAAAGATGTTTAAATGGGACAGGGCCCAGGACAGACCCATGCAGTACCCCATTTGTTACCAGCTTGCAGGTAGAGCACAACACACATCCACTCCTCTCTGAACCTGACCATCTAAACCAGTTTTTTACCTTCTGCTAGTCCACCCATCCAGACCATAACATCCTAACTGGAATACACAAATATTGTGGTAGATAGTGTTAAGCCTTGCTAAAGTCATGGTAAAATGCCTGCCAAGAAATCATGTGTGAATAACAGCTACATATTTTGTATTTACTTGTATGTGTGTGTATGTCCATGTGCTTTTTGAAAACAGACTGTGAAGTACCATGCAATCACAGGCTAAAAGCCAGTCAGCATGGCATTGAAGTGAATTTGGGTCTTAGAGTTTGATTTCTTGAACATGTGCTCTTTTGTTGTCCGTTTACCTTTGACCAGGATTTCTTAAAGCAACCATCTTTGTCCTTACATCCAACTCCAGTCATGCATCAAATGGGTCTCTGCATTTAAATGATGGAGTTACTTCCAGCCATAAGTCATTGTCTAAAGATTTTCCTTCCCTTAACTTCAAAAGGAGTTCTAATCTTTCTGACCCCTGCTTTCCTCAGTAATGTCAAACATACGGTCTACAGGAGATATGGACCACCAAAAAAATCATGGGAAGCTCATGGACTGAGAGAATGGATGTGAGTGAGACACTCCAAAAGAGCAGGACTGGCTCCATGCCTGGCCTTCATAGGCTTGTCAACATAAGCAGTATGGTTCTCAGGCACCATCCACTCTGTATGTATTTAGGCTCTAAATTTAAACCAGCTCTCCAGCTTCGATCATCTCGGCCTTGCTACTGATGTCCAACTCTGTCCTCTGCCTGTCATGTCATCTCCTGCTGTTTGGAGATGTAGTGCAGAAAGTTTTCCCTGGCAACTGGGAAATAGAAGCTCTATGTGCTCCCCATCATCTCTTCTTGGTAGCAACATTACTTTTCTAATGAAGTTAACAATATGTTCTGAAAGCTTCTGGGTACAGAGTGAGGCCACACATGGAGGAAGGGGAGATTGTTGGCCATTTTATAACTGAGTTGGGGAGCTCACTCCCTCTCAAAGCCTTGAGCCATTGAAGGAGGATGGTGCCTAAGTGAGCTGCTCTGCTGCTAAATCAGAGCCATCCTCCACTATACTTCAGTGGGTGCTATTGAACTCGGGTGCAGCCATACTCACTGTTGTTCATAATGGACAACACAATACCTCAACATGCCATACTGAGATATGCACTGACCTCTGCCTAGCTGGGTAGAGGAGACTTTCTGAATGTTAGAGATCTCCCATCCATGTACTGACTGGCTAAAATAGTTATACACTAAGGCTGGTGGCAGAGCAGCCAGGACTGGTGCTAGAAGGCAAGCCTCCCCCCTCTTTACAGTACATGCATTTCCAAACTCCCATGTTTGGGCAATCGTTGTAGTTTCCCCTCTTTAAGCAATGTTAGCTATGCAATGACAGCCAGCAGATAACTCAGAGGAAAAGGTTTTCTCAGACTGGCCTGTCAGCTCCTGCCTGAAGCCCCATGTTGTGTCCTAGAGGTGCACTGGTCCAGCGGTCAGGCAGCATTGCAGCAATGAGATAAAGCACATGAAAACTAACACATTAGTATTGGGGTCTGACACAGTCATGCAGCTTGGGTGAGTTTGTTTCCAGCTGATCTCCCACCCAAAGTGCACCAAGGACCTTTGTCCCAACAGTACTAATGTGAATGCTGTGGTAATTACTATTTCCATGTGCCAAGAGGTGCAGTAACAAGCCTAAGGCAGTTCATCTGGCTGTGGCAAAGCCCAGTCTTAGGGCTCCTGGGTCTCTGAATTTTCTGTACACATAAAGACAGAAATCCTTCCTTTACCAATTCCATGACATGGCACTTGGTGACAATCAGGCAGTTGCCTGAATGGTTTAATGAGCCCTCAAAAGCCCTGGTTGAACTTACTGTTGGATTTTCCCACCTTGTTTTCTGGCAGGCAGAAAATCCAACCCCTTGTAATGATCTTGGCTGTGACTGTAGGTACTGCAGCCTGGGTTTCTTATGCTGGGAATATTTACCAAAGTTGGTAAATAGTTTACCAATTCAGAGTAGGAATTGAGGTGATCTCATCGTGCAGCCTTCCTACCCATGCAGAAATGTATTTGCATGACGTAGTCATTGTCTTGAACTGTCAGATCCTCCTTCCCTTCCAGGACAGCGTCTGCACCACCAAGTCTCAGTGTCAGAGTCCATTTTGCCACCAGTTGCTGATGTTTCCCTGCGTGCAGGAAAGGGTCCTGCTCTTTACATGCTGGGGACTGCAACTGCTCTTTGCTACTGCTGTGAAAGGAACACTGAATATGTCCTGGACGCGGCGCAGTGCCAGTCAGGAAGTTCTGGAAAGCCGCAGGTGCTTACCACAGGCTGCAGATACCATCAGGTCTTGCCTGAGGTGTGTGGCCCATGGCTCGTGTGAGAAGAGCCCCTTTGCCCCGGCTGTCTGCAGTGTGTAACCCACAGCCCAGCCGATGTTGCCATGGACACACTGTTCACCCTGGGCCCCTGAATCCTCATCATTTCACTGAAAATCATATGATGCAACCAGTGGAGACAGGGGGTTTGCAGACACCCACCAGACAGATACACATGCTCCCGCAACCATCCTCTTTGTGCCATGGTTTCAGTACGCAACTGGAGTCTGCTTGTAAGGCACAGTGGCGTGACAGCCAGCGGGGATGGTTACAAACGTGGCTTTCTCCGGCTCTGCTTAACAAGACCTCCTCCTGCTGCTTGGAACAATGTGTTTTTACCACAACACGACATCTAGTTAAAAAAGAAAGCCAAGCACAATCCACCCAAACTTCAAAACTTCCCCCTTCCCTTCAACCACAGATTTTTCTCGTCAGGTTCAAATTATTTGCCAATGAGTGCTGGAAAAAGCCGTTGCTCTGTTTTGGCCTGTGTTTGTTTGCTGCCCCAAATCAACAGAAGGTATTTCTGGGAAGTGAACATGAGGGGCTGCAAGAAAACAACATTGGCCTGCAGTAGAATTAAGGCTAGATTCTTTGAGAGCTGAGCCGTGGTGATGGTGATTTCGTACTGATCAACTGTGGCTCCTCTTTCTGGGCTGATGTGTTTGGGCTGTGTGCTGGTGAACT
The DNA here is from genome assembly GCA_026283785.1 of Coracopsis vasa. Lineage (NCBI taxonomy): Eukaryota > Metazoa > Chordata > Aves > Psittaciformes > Psittacidae > Coracopsis > Coracopsis vasa. The sequence continues at coordinate 12,866 of JANHGB010041157.1, read as the reverse complement.
GAGAGCAAAATCCCAGAGGCCACAGGCAGTGTTACCCAGCCTTGGTGGGCAGGATGGCTGGGTCACCCCTCCACATCCCAGCCCATAGGTGAGGTGCGCTGGGAGGACAGCAATGCAGACACTTGGTGCTTGTGCTTGCTCTTACTATTGATCTTGAGGGAGTCTGCTACATGTTTGCAAGGGAGCCAGGTAGTGGATGGATGTTGCACAGAACTTCAGTCTCCCAGTCTGTCAAGCTTGAAAGTTTTTCCAGCTTTTAATTTTGTCTAGAGTTTCTTTCTTAAGACTCCCCCCTTCTTCAAACAGAGCCTCAACTCTGGCTGGGTCCCAGAGATAGATACCAAATGGCGCTTTTTTCCCTTTCTTTTGCTCTTTCTTCCTTCTCGTGAAGCTGGCAGACTCTCCAAACACACATCCAACCAACGCACAGTGCATTCGAAAACAGGCCATCTGGCTGAGCACTCCTTGAGAATGAGAAGACAAGAAAAACAACCCTCTTGGAGCTGGCAGCCGAAAGGCAGGCAGCCCGTACGTGGACTTGATCTTGTGGTGCAATCCAAGAGCCATCCAATCCAAGGGCATTGCAAAAAAGCTCTTTCCTAATGAGCAGAATACGGCTGTCTCCAGAAGCGGCTCCAAGTCAACAATTTGAGTGGGATGCTGTAACTCTCCTCGCTGCACATGTGCTCATTAATTAAAGCCACTTTGGAAGATGCCCCTGACTCCCCCGCCGGGGCTGCCAGCCTACCCTGCCCAAATCCTGCTTGCTGCTTTGCAGCCCCCTGCAGGGCAGGGACCTGCAGAGCCCCAGGATGGGGACAGGACCATCAGCATCCAGCTCTTGACCGCAGAACGGACCCATGCGTCACCCGTGAGCAGCTGCGCAGGGACTCGAGCACTGGAAGGAAGTTGCGCTCCATTTGCTCTGCTGTCGTTTTGCTCCCCTCTGAGTTTGGTAACATCCAGAGCGCTCCAGGCATAGAACCACTCCAGGCAGGTCAGCAAGCGACGGGGATGGAAGTGAGCTGAGCAACCCAATATTGCAACTCTTGGCTATTTTTCTGGTGATTAAAGACTGCGTTCGCAAAACGAGGATGGCTGAGGTGAATGCAGAGCTATTAGTGGCCAACAGTAGAGCAGGGAGCACTCGGTGAAACTGGGAGGAAACAAGTTTAAAACAGGTTAAAGAAATTACATCACATTAAGTAGAGAACTTCTGGAAGCTGCTGGCCCAGCAGGCTACTGAGGCAGACAGCATCAGCAGGCTCAAAGTGGGATCAGACAAATTTGCAGACAGCAGGTCTGTAAATGGGCACTAAAGGGGACAGGCAAGACGCATCATCTAACATCCCTATTCCACAAAGGCAAATGCTGAGGAAACACAAGGGAGAGGGAAATGTCCAGGTCCATGTGCTCTCCCTGGGTAGCCTCTCACCTTGCCCCAGTTGGGAGCAGAGTGGTGCATGGGGAGTACCACTGCTCTGGCCCACAAGGGCTGTTCTTCAGTGTTTATTGGTGGATCCAGTCCATGTGCCAGCCTGATTTGAGGGTCGTATGAACAGATTGTTGCTTCCTTAAATTACCAGAAGGAAGCTAGAATCGGATTTTTCTTGGAAAGCTGGATTTGTGGAACATGTTTCCTGAATGCTAACAGTCACAAGCCCTAGCTTAATTTGTTTGCTCTCCCAGTTGTTACATTTCACACAGTGACTGGGTGATTCATTTGACCCTTTGTCTTCTTACTTGGGATCTTCTTGTTTCTGCATCTACCCCTTTAGCACTGACAGGAACAAGGACAGCTCAGCCTTTGGCAGATTATATAGCTACACCTTAGCTATGATGTGTGTATGGATTTCCAATGGCTAGTTACAGCTCTGCATCTCTGGATGGCTACTTCTAGGGTATCTGCTTTGGCTTCTTGCATGCAGTTGTGTTTCCAAGGTGGGGGACGAAATCTCTTGATCTTCTGACTTTATTAACTCAAAAGTAGAGTTCTGCAAGTGAAAAATTGATTACTTACCTTGAAAAAATATGACAAAGGACATACAGCACCAATGCAGGTTCTTGGGAGCTCTGTGTTTCTTGTCACTGTGTTACCAGAGACATTTAGTGCCTCTTCCTTTTATCAATATGCAACTTAGTTGTCCCCAGCTGATAAAGGTAAGGTCTAAAAATGAGATTTTGTACCATTATCTTTCTAACCCCACTGCTTTATAAGCTTTAATGATGACGGGGAGATGTTCCTAAACAGAAAAGGAAATAAACCACAGAGATTTGATGATGCCAAATATGCCTCCTCTTTGGCACTGACTTAATTCAACCACAGGTGGCTAGTTCAGAAAAACCTGGAGGTGACAGGGGACAGAGACCTGTGCTAAATCTGGACAAAGTGCAGCAGTGCAATTGCTAGATTATAGCAGAGAGAATGTAAGAAGTAAATGTAAAGAGTAAATGCTTCAGTGTGCAAAAAAACGGGGGAAGAGGCACAACAAATTAGAAGGGACCTCTGGGTCATTGAATCTACTCTGCTGTCATATCGCAAAACTGATAAAGAAATGTGTTCAAACAGGTTTTATTCCCGTTGTTCCTCTTTGGAGGCTCTTCTGAACTTCCCTCTGCTGTTGTTTTGAAAGCTTCTGCTAGTTTGCAGCCTGAATTTATGTATGAGCAGTGTATGCCCGTTTTCAGATCTTTCCTTTTTTAAACTCCAACCTGCTATTAGCCACATTTAGTAAAAGTTTGAGGGCATAACTCATCTCCTACAAGTGTGTGTGCTCTGTTATGCTAACACTGTCCCTTGTTTATTTTTAACTTACAGGAAAGCAGAATGATGTGCAAAGACGAGATGAAACAGATGTTCCAAGTCTACGTTACATTTCAGACAGAAATCTAAATCAGCTGAAGGCATCAGAACAAAATGCTTTGTAAGTGTTTCTGTGCTATCATTTAGTCAAGGAATATTTACAGGTAATGCGCCTCGCAGTACATATTTTTTCCTTCACAGCCTTTAATGTGATCTTGTGAAAGGTAGATTCCCTTCAGGAATGTGCTCTGAAGTCTGAGGCAAGTCAGCTGGAGCTCTGGGAGTGCAGTGTCTCCAGAGACCGGGTCCCAGACTTGCTTGAGATATTTGTGTAAAGAGCACTGTTGTGAAAAAGAGAATATCAGGATCTATTCTCCTGATACTGGGAATACCAAGCGAGTATCAGATGTGCTGTGGGAGCGTCGTTTGTGCCTTATATTCCAATAAAATCAATGAAGTTTTCTTCAGGTCAGTTCCAAAATTAGATGTAGAGAATGTCCAAACCTTCACCAGTGCAAAGGATGCCAGCTGGAACACTTGTCTAGTAAAAACATGGGGTTTGAGAGAAGAGATATTTTCATAGAAAGTGTTCACTGTCCTTCAAATGTGCCCCCTCTCATAAACCCAAAAGCCTTAAAAGCAAAAGAGGTTTGATTGTTGGCATTTTGGGGATTATTCTCCTCCCTTTCCCCCCAGCACTTTCCAATGGAAAATATTCAGGGTTTGGGTTTTCAGCCCTTTGCTAAAATGTCAACATTTTCCAAAGGGTAAAGGAGGGGAAAAGAGAAGAAAAGAAAAACATGTTCTGACCAGCTCCAGTCAGAGCCAAAATGGCTCAGTCCTGGATCTGGTCAGGGAAGTATGCTGGAGGGGAGAAAATGGGAGTGTCTTGGTTCCCCGCACAGCCTGGCTGGGCTGAGGGCTGCGTATCACGATCCATTCGCATGAGTCATTCTGGTCGACATTTCTCCAGGGGAGAATGTGTAGTGGCTTTTAAGCCCTTCAGGTCAATATGTTAGCTGCAAACACTGCCTTGCTGCTTGCCATGGCCACCATGCACCAGGCACCACGTGGACCAGGCACCACAGCTGCCAGGTCTCTGGGGAGAGTGCAAGGTCAACAGAACT
>JANHGB010041156.1:59666-74618 GCA_026283785.1 Coracopsis vasa | reverse complement strand
AGTGCTCAAGGCCAGGTTGGACACAGGGGCTTGGAGCAACCTGCTCTAGTGGAAGGTGTCCCTGCCCGTGGCAGGGGAACATTGGACTAGATGACCTTTAAAGGTCCCTTCCAACCCAAACCCTTCCATGATTGTATAAGGTGGAAAAAAGGCAGACTCTTGCATATGAAGGGGGTGTCTGTTCTAGCATTTTTGCCACTCACTTGAGCAAGGAGAAGGGGGGAAAGAAAAGAAAAACCAATCCTGTAGATTCATCATTTCAGGTGAGATTGCATCTGCAAAATCTGCACAGCAGCAATTCCCAGGAAGCGCTGGCAGCAACACAAACCTGACTGGGGCTCTGCAACTCTAATCAGCTTCACGATGCTGTGGGCAATGCTGCAAGAGCCTTGCCTTGCAGGAGCAAAGCCATGAAAGTGATGGATGATTCCCCAACTGCTCCTACATGCACTGCAAGAAAGGCAGGAAACAGGTTCTGAGCAGGGGAGGGATGAAAAAGGAGACACTGGATATATATATAAATAAAACCTGAGGAAGGCAGGCTGAGGGAATGATAACCAAGTGGGGTTATGGGTTGTAACTGGGAGAAGAATGCTGTCAAGTCACGACACGAATAGACATAGATGTGCAAAAGATGAAGCGGGGAAGGGAGAAGACAGAAGATATTAAGATGACTGTGGAAATGGAGAAAAAAAGAAGAAATAAATACCTGGGTAGCAGAAATAATGTTTTTTTGTGAAAAAGATACCACTATAAATTCTGGATATCTGGATTTGGTAAGAACAGTCTCGATCCCATCGGACAAAATGAAACTAAGGGCTTGTAGAAAAGGGATACTTAAGAAGAAGATCAAGGTTCTCTCTTTCCTCTGACAATGCCTCTGCTGCTATGCAGTCAGGGACAAGCTATTTTAATGCTGTGAGTCTCATTTCTGTTTTGCATAAGAACAACAGTGTCAGGCACACCAAGCAGTTTATAGACATGACTTATGTCCACACAGTGTCATTGTGAAAGTACCTTCCAATTATGGGATAATTTAGCATCACAACAGCACTGTGAATAAATTGTTTGGTTTAGAAACAGGGAAAGTAAGGCACAAGAAATGTAAGATCAGAACTTTGGCATCCACACACATGTTAAAATCAATAGTTCGAGGCTCCTAATTTAGACTGGGTGCCTGATTGTTCAGCAGTTCAGTGCAATAACGTGGAAATCCCTAAAGTGGGATCCCTGCTCTACTTTAGAAAATGCCAAGGATGTAAAATGTGAATTTCTGTAGTTCTAATGCAAGTGATCATAGTCTGACACTGCATCTTTCTTAGCTCTGTCAATACCCATTGCCTCTTGTGAAGCTGAACCAGCTTGGATTTCAGCTGCAAGCCTCCCTCCAGTGCTCCCAAAGCTCACTGGCCTCAGTGACCCCAAAAGCCAGCACTCCATGTCCATATTTCCCAGACAACCAGCATCCTGTCCCCTCCTATGAGCAGTTCTGGCCTCTTTCATCTGCTTGGAGTCTTTCTGTAGATGTTTCCTGCTGGGGTGGATTGAATACCACATGCAGAACAGCAAAACGTGGCTAAGGCAGGAGGCAAGTGTCCCTTTGCATGTGCTTCAAAGCAAGAAGGTTTTCTGCCTCCCACTGACCACCTGCAGCTCAAGAACTGGTTCAGGGCCAAACCTGACCTAAAAAGCCTGTCCTCAACCTCTTTCTTGCTCATGGGCATAAAAACTGCCCATGAGGACTAACACAAGTTAACACAGGTCATCTAACATAGGTCAAGTGTATTTATAGCATCATTTCTCCCTGATAATTTAGCAGGCTTCCTAAAATACAGTGTGTGGTTGAGCTCACTCTACGTGCAAATGGAAAGGCACTGATCAAGCTGTTAAACAGAGATCCCAATTATGAGCATTGGGATATCATCTCTAATAAGGCAGGAAGCAAGTGGCCTCCCTTCGCCTTGCCACTCACCTCAGACCAAAGTACCAGCCTTTGTGTACACAAACACTGGGCACCACTCATCTTAATGACACAGATGATGAAAACTTATGCTGCTTTCAGGTAATGTGCATTAACACGGTTTTATCTGCTGCAAATAAATGGCACTTTACCATCTTTTTTAGTGTTTTTTAAAATTCTTCCATAAAAAAAACCACTGGCTTGCTTTACTGGCATTAAATAAAGAAAAGATCTGGAGAGGCATCTATCTATCCTTCCATCCATCCATCATTAGATGTAATTTAATACTTAATGACATTTGTGATCATCATGCCATGCTTGTAATTGAAAATGAATAATTGAAATTCCAATTACCACAGGGGTCAACGTAAGGGGAATTCGTATAGTAACTTGCTAGGCAATAGCCTAAATTTGCAGTCATGTTAGGACCGCAAACAATGTGTCTCATTCTTCAATTATTTACTGGGGAACGTAGTCTTAATTTCTCTTGGCTATTTCTGTGAACAGGCAGGGCATTGTCCTGAAAGGCAGAAAATCCAGACCTCCTCATGCTCATTCAGCATCTATCTGGAGAGTCCTGGATCAGCATGCCTGTGTGGCTCCCCACTGACATCTATCCTTACCAGGTACCACCAGCAGACCAAATCCATTTCAACACAGACCATACATCTTTCAGCATGGGGGAAATGGCAAGAAAGTATAGAGCTGCCCAAGACGAAGAATAGATGGTGGAGCTAACCCTAAATAATCGATCCTGGCCTTCAAACAACGTCCAGTGGCAAATCATCAACATAACAAAAGAGCCTCATTTTCAGGCCATTAGCTGCTTGCAGTTCAAGGAACTTTTCTGGCTCTCTCCGAAATTTGATCCCCTAATGATTGCAGAAAGGGCATCAGGACAGAAAATAATTACAGTCTGTCAGACAGTCTGGCATTCCACCTTCCACATGGTCCAGCAGACGGTGTCAAAGCTTTGACCTCAAGGGGCTTTAAAGCACGTTGTCAGAAAACACTCCTCTAAATGGTCTACAGAGCATCCTACAGCTGATCAATGTCTTAAGCGAGCAATACTTAGCAGCTGGAATGTGTTTGATTAGTACATCTAACCCCTGATTGATTGGTATTCTAAATAATTAATTGCCTTGTTCGTGGGGGAACAAAATAAAACTTTAATAAGTGACAAGGATCTTAGTGTCTCTGTAGCAGGCTACAGGGATGTTAGCTCTGCTTTGCCCTGGTCGCTTCAAATTCACTTAGGAAACCACCTGTATTTCCACCCAGAGCTGCAGAATTTCACTGCTTTCCTAATATCCAAGGATTTGGCTCAGTGGCCATTGCTTCACTCCCAGGAATTTTACATATTCTTTTCACTTATCTTTTAATCCAGCTGATGGAGAGGGACTCTTCATCAGGGACTGTAGTGATGGGATGAGGGATAATGGATTCAAACTGAAACAGGGGAAGTTCAGGTTAGATATAAGGAAGAAGTTCTTTACTGTGAGGGTGGTGAGGCACTGGAATGGGCTGCCCAGGGAAGTTGTGAATCCTCCGTCCCTGGCAGTGTTCAAGGCCAGGTTGGACAGACCCTTGGGTGACATGGTTTAGTGTGAGGTGTCCCTGCCCATGGCAAGATGGTTGGAATTGGATGATCTTAAGGTCATTTCCAACCCAAACCATTCTATGATATGACTTTAGCAGGGTGGCTGTAACCCTCCCCAGGTCAGTATAAAATGGTGTGAGCTCTGCTCACTGGCAGCATGTTCCCCCCCCACAAGAAGCAGCTCCCGCTCCTTGCCATGGCTAATGCACTTGAAAACATTTGCTGCACATGGTGTGATGCTGAAGCTGCAGGGACCCAGGGCAGCGTGCTTCCCTCCTCCTGTCTAGGTTACAGATTGGTTTGGTTTGGAAGAGACCTTAAAAGCTCTTCTGTTGCAACCCCGTGCCACTGGCAGGGACACCTTCCACTAGAGCAGGTTGCTACAAGCCCCTGTGTCCAACCTGGCCTTGAGCACTGCCAGGGATGGGGCAGCCACAGCTTCTCTGTGCATCCTCAGAATGAAGTATTTCTTCCTGCTGTCCAACCTCAGTCTCCCCTCTGGCAGGTTAAAGCCATTCCCCTTGTCCTGTCCCTACATTCCTTGTCCAAAGCCCCTCTCCATGTTTCCTGTAGCCGCTTTAGGCACTGGAGCTGCCCTAAGGTCACCTCAGGACGACGTGAACGCGCCTTGCTCTACATCACTGCCTGCGGGGAGCGCGCATGACTCAACCCAAAGCCACTGCCACCCTGCGGACCGCTCTCATGTGACTACGGTAGTAGCGATGGAGGCGTGGCACGCCGGTGACCCGCCAATGGCCAGCGGCGGGAAGGGGGGGCTTAAAGCGGCAGCAAGGAGGGCCCCGGTTAGGAGCGGAGCGATGGAGTCGGGTACCGGTGGCTGTTGCTTCCTGTACTACGCGTACGGCAGCAACTTGCTGCGGGAGCGGCTGCTGCTGAGCAACCCCTCTGCGGCGCTGTACGGCCTGGCACGCCTGCAGGTGCGTGCGGGGAGCGGGGCCTGCCTCTGCTGCGTGGGGTCCGGTGCTGCGGGACAGCCGATCCCTCCCACCGGTGACGGGGGGGGACCATCAGCGGGAACGTCACTGGGTGTGCCGTGACGCTTCGGGCTGCCGGGGCCGCGCAAGTGGTGGCGTTAGTACCGCCTCCGGGGGTATCTTACCGCGTTTAGGGACGTCTGTCGTGCTGCCAGCCGCGATCCTGCGTGTGGAGAGCTGTGGACCTGAACACGTGGAGTTGCAGGTGGTAGCTGGGCTTATGGGATGAGTTTCTGGCAGTTCTAAAAGGATGATGCTTCACTTGTAAATCAGGGTTCCTCCTTCCTCTCTGCCACACTGGGTACAAGTGAGAAGCCTTTCCCGTGCTGTGTGTTGAGTGGGATGCAAGCTGCCCTCAGTAGCTGGCTCCTTCCTATGTCCTGGCAGTTCTCCCCCTGCCTGGGGTTATTAAGTGATAGTACATCAGCTTGGCGTTAGGAGACTTGGAAATACGAGCTTATGGTCATTAAGTTGATGTAGACATTTGTACAACTGGAAGGATCCTTGGAGAAGCAGCGTATCGATTGATGCCACTTAAGGATGACTTGAAGGTTCTCTTGGGGTACCTGGTAGGAAATGATCTATGTGAGAGTGTGTGAAGACATTCCAAAAGCTTGTCATTAATAACCTCCCTGTAGTCAGGTACTTGGTGTCTCTTGGAACTATCAACTGGACAACTGAGGCATGTTCCTATGAAGTGTGAGGTGCTTAGAGGTACCACAAGGAACTGAACGTGTTGAGAGCCCAGCACCTTGCAGGATCAGATGTGGAAGGTGAGGAGGAAAGCAGCAGCAGTAGTGTGTGCTTATCTTGGAATAAAAGAAAGCCCTATGCTTCAGCTTTCCTTTTGGGTTTTGGGTGGATTTTCAGGTGACACATCTGTCACACTGCAGGGGACAGCCAGGCGCTTGCCGTGCTCCCTGTTAACACCGGGTGGCTTTGCTCCCTTGCTTGGAGCTGGAAAGCCACTGAGGTTTGGGAGCAAGAAAGTGCGCAAAGGTTGGAGCCAATTTCTATTGGAGCCCTATGGTAGGACCATGTTGGCTTAAAAAAGGAAAACCAACCTGAAAACAGAATATTGAACTACAGTATTAAATTAACTTCCCTCTGGTTTTACTTCTGAAGTTTTGTTAATCTTCAGCCAAAAGCTGTAAGGAATGGGATGCATAACATGCACAGAAACAGTATTACACTGGTACTTAGAAGAAGGGCCAAAGACCAAGCTCTTGACCCAAGAAAGTATGTAGCGTGTTTGTTCCCTCTGCCCTGCGGTGCTTGCTGCAGTTACCACACAGCATGACATCAGGTTTGCTGCTTCTGGAACCAGAGCTAACTGCTCTGTTCCTGTGCAGTCTCTGTCACCCTTTTTGTGTGTTACCTGATGGTTTTATACACCCCCTTGCAGGTATTCAGTGTGGGTCAGGCCAGGAAAACATCACTGAAAGGATAAAATAGAAGTTGTTGCTGATCAGTGCTGTTCTGTGTGTGAGCCTCCAACTGCTCAACTTCTGCAAGCTTCTTTCCCATATCTCTTAGGGTATATTACAAGAAGGTAACATGTCTCAGAAAGCAAATATTAATATGTACAAATGTGTATTTGAAATTAAACTTACAGCTTAAAGAGGGTGAATATGAGAAATAAGCAAAGCTGGGGGGGTTGTGTGGGTTTGGGGTTATTTTTGTTGTTCGTGTGGTTAAGCAGGAAGTCTTCTGTAAAAGTTGTTGGTTTGGGGTTTCTTTTGCTTTCCCTTTTCTACTGCTAGGGAAGGATCCACAAACTGGTTAACAAGTAGGAGAGGAAAGGTAGTATATGGAGCCAGATGGGAAATTACTCTGATAAAATGCAAGAACCTGTTACTCTCTTTTGTCTCTATAGTAATATGAGATATTACTTGTAAGAAAGAGATATTCAGTTTCTAAAAGAATGTTTCACCTTCAGGTGTTGTTTAAATACTGTAGAATGCAGAATAAGCTCATTCAAGGAGGCATAAACCATCACAGAGAAATACTCAGGAACATTTCAGTGGAGTGATGGCACAAAACACTGGAAAATGCACAGGATGGTGCATGAAGACAAGATCTAAAGTTCACCATCTTGTGGGCTTCTTTACCCTCACTCTTTTCCTGGGCCCTGCATGGTAGCATTTAAGTCTTGTAACTGCACCAAAAGCTGCACAGGGATGGCACTGGGTGGGCATGTCTTTTGAGGGACGAGAAGAAGGCAGTAGTCAGTTCCTTCCTTCATGGCACACCTCAGCTGAGGGCCCTTCAGATTGCCTAACGGGAAGAACATCAGCAGTCCTGTCACTGCCAACTTGGACAAAAGTCAAGCTGACTTCAGCGGTACTGTGTTTACTGCACAATGGGGTGTGTATGCTGCTCCTGAAAAAGGGCTACCTCTGCTTTCTTCTCATTAGCTCATATTTAGGCCAGACTACTGAGAGGTTTGGATTGATCAAGGTCTCGGCAGACCAAGACTTTTATCAGTAGTGCTCTCTGCCAGGTTTCTCTCCCCTTTGTCCCAAGGCTGCTGTTTCTTATGGGGAGGTGAAAAAGGCTGACTATAGCCCCTTGTGAGATGGGAGCTGGATCAGATCCCACCTGTCCATTCCTCCTTCTGTGGGTCCAACTGACTATTCACAGATTCTCCTTTAGCTGCCCCATTCATGTCAAGATTAGCCAACAGCCCTTGCCTTAAGTGGAAATTGATTCTCTGCATTGGTTTCATTTGCAGGATTTTAAGCTCGAGTTTGGCCATCATCAAGGCAGGACAAGCTCTGTCTGGCATGGAGGTACAGCTACCATTGTTCAGAGCCCTGGAGACGAAGTATGGGGAATAGTGTGGAAAATGAACACTAGCAATTTAAGTTCACTGGATAAGTAGGTGACTTAACTTTTGCTGTCTTCTACTTTAGAGAGCAATTGAAAAATGGTAGTTAATTTTTGGTGAAGAGCTGTGTGGAAGCATTGGTGTCAGAATCAAAAAGGTGCTTTAGACTTTAATATGTGAATTTCACTTCACAGTATGTGTATTGACTTCTAACACAGTTGGGGTTAAAATGGCTTTGTTTTCAACACAAAGCTACTTAGGGGTATTTTCATAAGATGTGGACCTTGATTTGGAGCTGATACATTGGTGAGGCTCCTTTTTTTTAACCCCTGACCTCGCAATGTCCTGTCCCATAAATGACTCTTAACTCTTTATTTGTGGTGTAGCACTTCTCCCATTGCTTTAGGGAGAGTTTCCTTTGAGACTGATGTCAATTTCTATCTCTATACATCTGTAGTCTCCAGATGTAGTGAAAAGGAAGGGCTGAGGACAAGACTTTGCAGAAGAGAAGGGGATCTTTAATAAAGGCAGTGGGACCTTTTGAGGAGTTTATTTTACATGTCTTCTAAGGAGTCAAACTTTTGTGAACTCGAGGTATATCCAAGCAGGGAGCTGTTTCTCCCATTGAATGGGAGAGGTTGCCTTCACCATTGCAGTGCATGGTGGACAATGTTCTGCCTGATGATTAAAACAAGTTTAAGGCAACCTGAGCAAGTTGTTCCCAGGCTGAAGTCTAGAGGACCACCTGGGCAAACAAATCAAGGTGTAGCATAATTTCTTGCAGCATTTAAGGCATGATTTAGAACTTAATCTCCAAAATTTTGGCTGGTGTCTTGTGCTTATTGCAGCTTTTGGGATGCGCCTGCCAGCACAGTGCTCCTGGTGTACAAGGATAGTTTGTTCAGAGCCGTTCATCACCATCAATTAAATCCAGTACAAATCTGGGCTTGTGAGGCTAAGAAAGCAGGGCATATTAAACCCACTGAAAGCACTACATTAATACAGTTCTCCCACCTGTGGTACTGTTGCAATTTTGGTTATGGCTGTACCATGCGGTGTAGACATGTCCTTATAACCTTGGCCATGGAACTTGGAAGTTCCAACTTGGTTTTGACTGCCTACAGTGAACATGAAATACAACAGAAACTGTTGCCCAAGTTCTGTTAGCACACCATGGGAATGGGCAGTCTCAGCACTCTCATGTCCTGGTTGGGAATGTTAGTCCTAAGCAGGAGGGCATCTAAGATGCTAGAGACTTGAGTGCTGTAACATCACCAGAAACTGCAGGATGGACACCAGCATTAAAGAATGCTTTTTTTTTCTAGCTGCCTCATTGATGTCACAAAGGTGAACTGGAAATGGAAGGAAATAGGATGTGTTCTTGGCTTTTAAAATGTTAGTTGATAGTGTTCTTCTAAGGAGTGCTCTAACCAACTCAAATGAGTTTGCATGTGTCCTTGCTGAGGGTCTTGGGACTCTCTGGCTGGGCACAAGCAGGTATATTTGTAAGTTCTTCACCAAGTTATTTCCTAAAATCTCCATGGATCAAGAAAAAAATCACTATTTCCCTCCTTCCTTTTTCTTCCTCCCCAGACTGGATAAAGAGGTCTGTGCTTCTTATGCAGAAGCAGAGGAAGGAATGTGTAATTGATGCTGCATGTAGTTAGGTGAATTACTAGTAAAACAATGTAATATACAGAAAAGAAATATGGGAGAGGAATCTTTTGCGTAGATGGCTGAACTCTTTGGCTTCAAATGCATTTTGGTGCTGTCTTATGGTCAGATTTATTTTTTGGGTTTTTTTTGTCCTCTGTATTTCACACAGAGGTTACAGACTAAATTATGACTTTTCCTTATATATAGCATAGCAATTGATCTCTTCTGTAAACGTTCCTTTACTGTACCATTTTTGATTGCTCTTCACACCCAATTGACTGACTTTGCAGTCTTTGTAGACTTTGAATCTGTAGCTTCCAATATCTACTTACACTTAACCTAATTACTCGCATAACATGGCCTGTGTTGTGTATGTTAACTTGAAATGAAAGATAAGTTGTCAAAATGGTATTTTGATGAGCAGCGTTAAAACCCATGTTATCACTCGTATCTAAAGCACACCTAAAGGTGGCTAAATGCTAAATGGTTAGAAGTGGCAAGTAGCCTTGATTTTGAGTTTGTTTTTTTTCTGAAGACAGCATGGTTTTGCTAATGAAAAAATAACAAAAGGGGGTTTGCCCTGATCCAACTCTTTGCTGCTGTACAAGTCTGACATAAACTAAAAGGTGTCTTGGATTATTCTTTGGAATGTGCATCACAAGAGTTATATGAGTTTCCACTTATTGAAATATAACACAATGGGCAAGATACAACTTTACAATTGTTTCATTGTCTGAGCACAAGGTAATGACTGATACGTGCCTGGCTCACCAATTCTGGTACTCTTGGTTGTGTTTCTCTTGTATATTACCAGATTTGCACTGTAATTAATTCACAAGGAGTATCCTCTACCTTTGCAAGTCATCTTTCTTACAGAGATAAACTTATGAAAGTGAATGCTACTGCTGTTGTTCCTGCTGTAGAAATATTTTTGGATATGAAACAAGTCTGCACAGAACGTACTGGAACATGTTTTGCTTTACTTGCTTTTCTTTAAGTCTGTTAACAATGCAGATCAGTGTCTTGCCTTGAATTGTGTTATAATAAATGCATATGTTTAATTGCACAGTTTGTTTGAAAGAGATACCTGTTACTTGGCATGAAAGGAATATATGTCCTTTACAGGCAAGAGGGAGTTGAAGCTGGCATTTATGTCCCAATAGAAGTTAATGTCCAGACTCAGGCAGGAGAGGTCCTGACCTGTCGGAGCTACCAGATGCAGGACTATGTCTGTGGTCCCCCTTCTCCTCAGTATAAAAAGGTAGGTATTGCATTACTGTAACTTTGGAAGAATTAATAGAAATACATAATGCAGTACTTCTGTCCTATTTAATAAATATGTTAGTCAGTCATGTCTTCCATCCACTGTAAATAAAGGTATAACTTGATCCTTGTGCAGTGTGTTGCTGTAATGATGCTCACAGAGGATTGCTAGCTCTTAAAGGCCTGCTAAAACAGTTTTACTTTTTGGCTTAGTTATGTCTTGCATGAAGACTCTATTTAACTTGTGAATTAGTTATGACTGACACAAGGATTTCTGAAAGATGCTGTTTGTAGAGATGCAGCAATTCTCTGTTTGAAAAATTAATGCACTCCACTAAAAGGACAGAGGGAAGCTTCTGTGGGGAGAATACAGCACCTGGTTTATAGTCTCAAGGGCACAGATGGTATTATGAAGTATCTCACTATCATTTAATACAGAAGTCCACCTGCCTTCTTTTAAAAGAGGCATCATCAGTATATCACAGGACTTCCAGCAACACTGCAGAGCACTGCAGGCTTCCCACTTGATGGCTGGTGAAGCAGAAGTGTTTCAGCACTTCTGCAACACACTGGCTCTATAGAGACACATGATCCAGTCACGCAGCAGGCCTGACCTGCTTAGCTTGTGAGATCTGATGTGGGCCTAGCCTCAGGTGGAATGACAGCATGTCTGGAATTGTGCAGCTATTAGCAATTGTAGATAGACGTCACTGTAACGTGTTGACTTTTTCTACCAAAAGCAAAGCTTGAGCTTATTAAATCCCAAGTGTGCCGTTTTCTCTTAACTGAGGAACTCACTGTTGTGAATCAGCTTCCAGGAGCATAGCAGAGGCCAGCTGCTGCAGGACTCTTGAAGGGAAAGCTTGCTTAGAAAGCAGGCTCTGCTACTTCACAAACCTCGTCCCTGCCAACCCACTTCCTGTCAGGACAGATGTTTAGGGCTTTTCAGGGAATTTCGATAGTCTGCTGCTGTGTGTCAGCTCTCACTAGTATGCTGTAAGAGCATACTCCAGTACTGGCAACTTTATCTAGCTAAACATTCCCTCCTGCTGTTGTCAGGGTCAGTTGTTAGTTCTCTTCTTCCCCCATGCCCCAGGCTTTTATTTGCTTCAGTTAACCAAGCAAGGGGGCTAACAATTTAGTACAGGTGACTGCATCAACACACAGTGATCAGCACCCATCTACTGATGTGCACTTTCTGTGGCAAAGGTCATCCTTTCTAGATCCTTTCATAGACAACTCATCCTTGAATTTCCTGGATGTTGAATGCATGAAAGAATATTTACAATAGTGTTGGCTTTTAAAACCTGCATATATATCTATTCATTGGGAACTTGCTGGTCTCTTTCAAGTCTGGGTTCCCATAGCTTCCTTTTTCCTCTCACTGACACTTCTTTTCTCTAAGCACCAACGTTTGGGTTTATTTTGTAGGTAGAAGGAAAGCTACAGTAACAAACACTAAGGAATCTGTGCTTTTTCACTAAACTAAGTATCTGTTTCTGTTACTGCTGTTACCTGTCTAGGTACTCACTGCTGTGGTTTGAACCCCTGAGTTTTAAAAACAACTTCAATAATACACACTGCTTCTCACTCAGAAGAGATACTAAGGCTGGCTAAAGGCATATAAAGTAGAATCATAGAATCGTAGAATAGTTAGGGTTGGAAAGGACCTTAAGATCATCCAGTTCCAACCTCCCTGCCGTGAGCAGGGACACCTCCCACTAAACCATGCCACCCAAGGCTCTGTCCAACCTGGCCTTGAACACCTCTGGAGAGTAGTTCTTATCCTCACTTGAAAGAATGGAATAGCTGAATTAACATCTTAATTGTACAATCTTGTGTAATTATAGATTGTAGAGTACAACAGTAGAGATTGTGTACTATTTGTGTAACTATTAAGATTTCAGAATCTTAGGGGTTTGTCTTAGTGTAGTTACCACCCTTTTCAGAGTAATTTTGTTGATATTGATAAGGTCTTCAGTGGTCTTCCAGAAGCCTTTGGCTATCTTTAGGTACAAATAGCATTATTTGGGATTAATTCTCTTGTTACCTTAAGTAGTTCTGCCCATACAAGTAAGTTTGGAGGAGTTTGTTGTTCCTAACGCTATTATTGAAGGCTTTCTCTTTTTATTTCTTTTGATTATAGGTTATCTGTATGGGTGCAAAACAGAATGGCTTGCCAACTGACTATCAGAAGAAATTAGAAGCTATTGAAACTAATAACTATGCAGGGCCAGTGCCAATCATGGAAAAAATTGAAGCTGCTATTAAAGAAAAGGAAAAAAACTCTGCATAGAATACCTCTGCACTTGCTTGGCCATTCACCTTCATTTAGATATTTCTCATCACTCTGCTGATCAGCAGTTTATTGATTTATCCAGGAAAGATGAGTTTGCTCTGCATCTACATCAGACAGAATTTGCAGTCTGATGACACAGACATTGGTAACTTCTTTGCTTTGTATATCTTGAGTACCTGCTGAAGTTGTTGCAGATGTAGACATTCTCTTTCTGTAATTGTCATGCTGTGCTGCACACAAATCTGTGCTTCATGTCCCATTTATTGACCTTTTTAAAAGAAAAAGGCCACCTTGATGAGTATATTTGTTGCCTTGTGAGGAGTAAGGGCTGCAGGATCAGGCCCTTTGTTCTTCAGTACTGTATATACTAGTATCAAGACTTTAAAAGATTTCTTAGATGCAAAGTAGACTCAGACTCTAAACCAAGACTAAACTCTTTCCTCTGCTGCTTCTCTTGATGGCTTAAAGGCCAAGCTACCTAAAGCTATGGACTTCCTGTTTCTGTTTATATAGTTAACAAAGAAAAGTAATGTTTTTTAAGCTATTTCCATGTTTTTAAGTGTTAGTCCAAAAGGCAACCCAGCCCTGAAGACAGCATTCAGCAAAGGATCTCATCCAAAGTCTAATGGCTGTCTACTTTCTATGCATAGTAACAGGTTAGGTATAACCGACAAATTTTAAAGAATTCATTTTAGTTAGATAATTCTAAGGGGTTTTTAAATGACCTTTTTTGACTGGCTTGGTGCTGTCTAAGCCTTGCTCTCACTTCCAGTGAAATCAGGAAGTCCCCTGTGACTCCTAGTGCATTTGTGTCATGGTTTTGCTTGTCTGTTATACCCCAGATGAACAGACTTGGCCTCTTCCCCACAGCCAGCTTTAACAATCTGCTGCAAAACTGGAAGCTTTTACAAGGTTTAGAGTTCTTACCTTCATGGCACTTGGCGACCGCTGTAGTTAACCTGTGGGGAACAAGGCAAAACTGACACTCAGAAAGATGTCAAACAACTGAACTTTGGCTTATCTTCTATACAGTGTGTTTTGTTGCTGTTCTCTTAATGTACAGAGGGATGTAAGAGATAACCAGTGTCACTGTGTGACTGCTTAGATAAACCAATGACAAAGTAACATGTCTTCTGTGCATAAACTGTTGCTATAAACTTCTGCTGGGGATGGATGGGTGCTGTCCTATGTGTGTTTTCAGAGCTGGGCACTGTGCAGCAAAACACAGTACTTTGAGTGGTGGCAATGTCTAGTCTGAGTAAATAAAACTGCAGTTACCAAACCTCTCCCTGTTCAGTGTGTGCTTCAAGAGTGCCAGTGTTGCATATGTTAGTGAAAGTTACATGGAAAGGTACCTGAAACTTCTGGGTTTCAATGGATGTAATGTCAATATGGAGGGCATGATTGTTAATTTGAAGTATCATTTTTCATATATAAATTTAAATTATTAAATGAAGAGTATATAGAGGGTGGCTGCAACGAAAACAGAGGCTCCCTTTTTACAAGGAGTCACAAGATGAGTGGTAATGGGCAAAAGTCCCTCCTAGAGGGATTCTGACTGCACACAAGAGGAAGATGATTTATCAGCCATTGGAATAACTGCCCCAAGGAAGTGCTGGACTCCCCAGCACTGAACACTGATGATTAGGCTGGCAGGGTGCTGGGATATTTAGTTTAAGTCATGCTTACTGAGAAGGGTTGTCCCAGATGATCCTTGAGGTCCCTTCCAACCTGGGATTCTATGCTCAGCACCAATTCTGCTTTACCCTTACCACACGCAGGTGGGCTTTTGAGATCTTCAATGGGTATTTTACTGCAGCAAGAAGAAAGTGGAAATCAACTCCCTGGGGGCTGCTGACAGAAGGTGCCTCATGGTGAGGAAAATGGGGCCCCTGAGGGCCGGCGGAGGCCGCGTTCTCTGAGGCGGGACCCCCGGCACCTCTCGGGGGAGCAGGCCTTCGCCATGCCGGTGTGGGGGGGGAAAGCCGCTGCCCTTGAGGGGAAGAGGCCTCCGGGGCGATGCCTGCGTGGGGAGGAGCCGCTCCCCACAGAGACCGTGGGGCGGAGCGGGAGCTCCTTCCCGGGGGGAAGCACCCATGGGCCGGCCTCCTCCCCTTGCCTGCGTCCCTTCGCCGCCGCGGTGAGTGCAGGGGAAGGGCCAGGGCCGGAGGAGGGTCGTTTGGCTGCTGCCCGCCCCGCTCCCCAATGGCGATGGGCGGCTGGTTGTGGGGAGGGGGATGGCCGCCATGTTGTGAGGGGCTGGCGGGAAGAGGGCGGGAGAGGCTGCAGGGGCAAGGCAGGGTTTGTGCTTTCTGGAAAGCAAAGTTTCTCTATTACCGCGTGGAAGTT
>JANHGB010041156.1:24495-49428 GCA_026283785.1 Coracopsis vasa | reverse complement strand
GTGAAAAGACAGATGCCAAATCTAATCAGTGACCAACAAGCTTTTGCAGAGAGTAAAACAGCCTTTAACAAAGTGTCAGGGTCTTGGCTTTGAGTCTCAACTGAAAGATGGCAGCCCCTTAAACCAATGCAATGTCAGTACTGGCTTTCAGGAAGTGGTGACTCACACATTACCTTTCATTAGCACCTGAATTTCCCAAGGTAGTAATAATGGCAGCACAAATAGAAGTAATCTGCCAAAGAACCTATTTTACATTAGAATTACATTTGCTTATTACACTTCTCAGTTTCCAAAGAGGTGGCTCATTGTATACTTTGGCTTTTTAATAATAGTCTTTTTAATAATAGTTCACTGTCTTTTTAGTTAGCAGGTATTGCCAGAAACTCAGATATGAACTGGGACGGGACTCCAAGTTTGTTATGTCGTATGCTCAGAGGGAAGAGATGCTATTGGAAGAAATATACTCCGACAGCATTATGGAGCTGGTCAGTTTTACCAATGAGAGTCTAGGCGAAGTGTGTCAATTAGAAGCCCTTTTTGATGACACGGTTGGTCTAATTAATGAAGATGGAGAGACTATTTATGTCTTTGGTGATGCAGGAATTGGAAAGTCCATCTTGCTGCAAAAGATACAAAGCCTTTGGGCCAGAAAAGAATTGGACATAGGGGCCAAATTTTTCTTCCGTTTCCGATGTAGGATGTTTAGTTGCTTTAAGGAAGATGAAGCCATATGTTTGAAAGACCTACTCTTCAAATATAATTGCTACCCAGACCAGGATCCCACAGAGGTGTTCCATCACATCTTGCAATTCCCTCATACAGTTCTTTTCACATTTGATGGCTTTGATGAGATATATTCCAACTTTGATCTCAGTAGCATGCCCGAGATGTGTTCACCCAGTGAAGCCGTCCACCCCCTGGTGCTGCTGGTAAGCCTTCTCAGAGGAAAGCTGCTTAAGGGATCCAAGAAAATTCTTACAGCGAGGACAGGAACTGAAATCCAAAGAAACATCATTAGAAAGAAAGTGTTGCTTCGTGGCTTCTCCAGCAATAACCTGAAGGACTACACTGCTATGTTTTTCAAAGATGAGGGGCAGCGAACACTGGTATTGAACCAGCTGGAAGCTAACCCCAATCTCTGCAGTTTGTGTACAGTGCCTTTGTTTTGTTGGATTATTTTTAAATGCTATGAACACTTCCATTCCATGTTTGACAGCCACGAGCTTCCAGACTGTTCTGTTACGTTGACAGATGTATTTTTGCTCATGATTGAAGTCCATCTGAACCGGTCTCTGAAAACAAGTTTGCTGAAGAACAACACCAGGAGCCAAGCAGAGGTGTTCAAATCACGAAAGGAAACTCTTCTAGCTTTGGGTAAAATGGCATACAAGGGGATGGAGAACTCTTTCTTTATCTTTGAGCAGGAGGAGGTCTCATCAGTGAACATCTCTGAAGGAGATTTGCAATTGGGCTTTCTCAGGACAGTTAAAGGTTACAGTGGCTGTGACGATCAGTTCACTTATGAGTTCTTGCACCTAACCCTTCAGTGTTTTTTCACAGCTTTGTTCCTGGTTATTGAAGAGAAAGTGAGTGCCAAGGAGTTACTTCGTTTTTTCAATGAGTGTTCCTCCACTGAGGCTGCCCAGCCTACTTGCCTTCGTATTCCTTGGTTGAAGAAACAACTAGCAGGGGAGGATCCTTTCCGAAATAATGAACACTTTCATTTTACCAACCTGTTTCTTTGCGGCCTGCTTTCTAGATCCAAGCAGAAGCTCTTCAGACATTTAGTTTTACCTGCAGTCATTAAGAGGAAGAGAAAGATACTCATCACATACTTTGGGGAGAGCATGAAATCCCACCTGAAAGGCCTCACTCGGTCCAGGCTTCCAAACTACAATCAGATCCAGGTGCAGCCCAACTTTGTTTGGATGCTGAGGTGCCTCTACGAGACTCAGAGCGAGAAAGTGGGGAAGTTGGCTGCCAAGCGCATGCACGCCAATTACATCAAGCTCACATACTGCAATGCCTACTCTGCTGACTGCAGTGCTATTTCCTTTGTTGTGCATCACTTTCAAAAGCGCCTGGCTCTGGATCTGGACAACAACAACATCAATGACTATGGAGTGAAACAGCTGCTGCCTTGTTTCAGCAAGCTTGCAGTGATCAGGTGGGAGTCTGCAAGCAGGTCTTTGCTTACCCTTGGTTTATTACACAAACTGCTGGGCTGGAGGAATTGATCTCAAAAGTGGAGAAGGATGAGGATTCTTACTGCTCCTGGAAATGAAAGTTTCATATTTTCTGAACTCTTTGTTCAGCCAGTCACAGGAACAGGGACGAGCTGTGAATTTGGAAACCCAAATGGAAAGGGTGATAAGAAGTCCTTAGAAGCCAGGACTGTTTAAACCTGTAGGTTCAGTTAGCTCCACCTCAAACTGTTTTTTCTCAAAAGAGGATTTTTATGGGAGAAAGTGCATAAGGGAAAAGAAAGGAAACAGAATTGCTTCCTCCATTACCTCAAGACTGCCTGAGCCTATCTCTGTCCTTGGTCATATGGGGTAAGAGAGGATCTGCTGTTCATGGTAACCCTTGATCAAAAGCTCTGAATTTCTTGCTTTTACATCTTTCCAAGATGTCTGGCTTTCACAGAATAAAAGCTAACATGTAGTATTCCATGAAGGATGTAGCTGATGTCTTTAGATGTGGTGTTTCCCTGAGGTGATGTGGAGAGAGGACGTGGCTTGTGATCACAGAGAACTAACTCCACCTCTAACATCAGAGGCCACATTGTTCCACCTGTAGTCCTTTGAGGTTGTGCCATGTAGTTATACCTTATTTGTCCAAACGTTTAGGTGCAGAAGAGCAGGAGCTTCAAATATATCTTCTTTTTTTTAAAGCTCCTTCAGCCTCGTGAGTTTGTTGGTGGGGGGGAGAGGATTGTTTGGTTTTTGCTTGTTTGCTTTTATAAATGGATTTATTCCTCTTGGTTGGCTGTCCTCTGCCTTGTTTTCCTCTAGGACTAAATCAGAACAAGTGACACTTTTTCCAGTTAGTTGCAAATCAACTGACCTCCCAAGAGAAAGCAGTAAGGAAAACTGGGGGAAAATGATTAAGTATGTAAGACAAACATAGAAGAAAAGGAAAGACTTTCATTCTTTGTCCCTATCATATGATCATGCCCATACACATTGTGATGTTAACACCATCCCCAGCACCAAACCAGTCTGTTAGGCTGCCTTTTTGTCTTTATGGCTCTTCTGATGTTAGGACTTTGATTTCTAATGAGGAATTTCTCCAAATCAGGAAATGTTGTTTCTAACAGCTTAACCATCCCTTTCAAAGAAGCAGACTGTTCTGCTCTGTAGAAATCAGCACTGATTTCTCCTGTGTTCTAGTGCATTCTAAAGCGACCAAGTTACTAACTAGCAATAGCCAGGGAGGCTTTTGGTAATAAGGGATTCTCAGCTGTGAATGTTCAGCTTCTGAGTTTGTGTAGAAAGTAAAGCTGGTCAGAGTGTTTTTACAGGGACAGCTTTACCCAGAAAAATGTGATTCATCACAATTTGAATGCTTCATGGGAGCCTGCCCATTTAGGCAAGGTGAAAAAGCTTGAGAAGCTAAAACCAAACCAACACAACATAAACAAGAAGCAAAAAACCCCCAAACAAATAAACCTGTGAAAAGAAGTACTTTTATTCTGTGAATGACTGACATTGATTTGTTTCGTGTCTAGTTGGTGCAATAAAATTAGAAACATCTAGGATACCCATGGGATTGCAGTTCTATTTCCTGGCCAGGACTTTTCACAGCCTTTATTTAGTGAAGCCTGAATGTGTGGTGACTTCCAAGGTGCCTGGCTTTCACTAGGTACTCAGAGAGAAGGCTGCAGGAAGAGTAGTTAGGAAAGCTTGTTTTTGGTAGGGTGTCAAGCGGAATCTCTTCCTTGCAATCACAGTATGCATGGGAGGAGGATGAGGTGTTTGTTTCTGGTTTCTGACTTTTTCTGACTTCTACATTTTATTGTGTTCAGCTCTGTGGACAGCTTCCAGAGCATTACCTTGGAGATTTGGGGCTTTTTGTTTCCTACTGGTTTTGAAGTGAGCTGTATGAAACTGAGCTCACATTTTCCTTAATGGCTTTTAATATGTGGCGTAAGGGCCTGTTAAAATATCGAAGACCTCTATGCGTAGACCTATTCATTAACTCATAGGTGCTGAACACTTATAATCTGTATCAATCCAAACTTTCTTTTTGTTCTTTTCATTCCAGGCTCAGTGTAAATCAGGTCACAGATCATGGAGTAAGGATCTTGTATGAAGAACTCTCCAAGTACCAAATTGTGTCTTTCTTGGGGTATGTACCAAAACACTAGATACTGATACTAGAAAATACAAGTGGCATGCTGACAGTACTGACATTGCAAAGGTGGGGTGGAAACCACAGTTACCTCCTCATTTACTGGACACATGCAAAGCAGCATTCTGTGTGAGAAATGACTCAGCTGCCATCCTTAACAGTTCACTGGGAAAAGGCCCACAGCTTCCTCTCCCATTGCACTGCACCACAGGGTGGCATTCCACTGACAGCAAACCCTTCTATAACAGGCTGCAGACCACTATCAGGTTACTGGACTGTGTGGGCATGCTAGTTTTATATCTAAAGCCTTCTGCTAGCTGTGGAGGGGGGAAGAGACAGAGCACAAGAAAGAGCGTGAGCTTCATAACTAGAGCCTTCTGTTTGCTCTGCTGTAAACTGATTTATTTCAACTATGCAAAGCAGATACAGCTTGGTAGAGACTAGTATCAGAAACATACAGTTTAAAGGCATAATATTTATGGTACCGATTTCTTTAACTTTAATTAGTTCTTAATCAAGTTGAAGCTGGAAGGCATGTTAGCTCTGACTCCCTGCTTCTTGGTTAAGTAGGTACTTAAAAATGACTTTTTGAAAAGTAAATATGCAAAGGAAGAACTGCCTTTTTCCTCCAGTGCCCTAATGTAAGTACATCTGCTCAGGCATCTGATCTTCAGTAATATTTGTGAGGGGATTTTATGACTTTTAAAAGACCAAAAATACATTATTTCTGTACTAACACAGGAATAGAGGGAAGCTTTGTTTGCTTGGAGAGACCATTTATTAAAAAATTTATATAATATGTATTTTCCCATGATTTGGAGTCTGGTCTCCTTGTATTTTATATCTAGCCCTTCACAATATTAATTGTATCTCAAAATAGAAATATAAGTAACTGTGAATGTGTACAAAGGCATACAAAAAAGATAGATGCTATGTGTTATTATAGAACGTTCAGGTTGTAAATATTAAAGTAACAGCAGGAATAACCTATTTTTACCAATGTGATTTTTCTTTAAGCTTATACAACAACCAAATCACTGATGTTGGAGCCAAATACGTTGCAAAACTAATTGAGGAGTGTTCAAGCCTTGAATACGTTAAGTAGGTTGGATTTTTTTCCTTTCTTTTTCTATGGTATCTTAATAAAAGCAACTTGAAACAGGAGGGAGAGTGGAAAAAGGGCAAAAATTATGATTCAAATAACAGATTAAAGTTGTATCTTCTTTCACAGTCATCTAGCAGTGAATGGCAGCAAGTGAAACCCTGCTCACTGCAAGGGAGTTGGACCAGATGACCTTTGAAAGTCCCGACCCAAACTATTCTATGATTCTATAATTCTATAATTGAAAGTCTTTACTAAAATATAGTAACAAGCAGAAAGAGAGTAGGAGACCTGTTCTTTACCTAAATTCAGTCTGAGTACCTGAGTGAGGCCAGTGGTGCATGAACCTTGCTGCCCCTTGCAATAGGCGAATTCACTTTGATTTAGTACCAAACTGCTTTACATCTTGGCTTTTATGGGCTATTGGAGTCAGGCTGTGCTGGTGTCATACTTCAACTCTGGAATTCCCCAAATTCACTTGGTGAGTTGTTCCATTTAATTCCTGGAACTTCCCCAGGTAAGAGTATCTGGCCATGCACAACACCAGTTTGACATAAAGGTCAATATGATCATTAACCAATGGTGTAATTGTGACCATAGCAGAAAGTAGAGGTAACTACAGCAATGTCAGCTGTAGTTGGTATGAATGCAGAAACCAGGAGCCAGGGACTCTTGGGTTGTGGTCCAGTTCTGAACCCCCCAGTAGCCACATCCTTCCCATTTGAAATATTTGCAGAAAACCAAAGAGTGCTTTGGTTCTTTCACTGCTTTAACACAGTGCTTTGCTTATTTCATCTAACTTTCACAAGAAAGCCTTTTGGAAGATGGTGGTTTTCAGGCTGCATAGTTACCCCAGAGATACAGGTACTCTGTTCCCTATGGCATCATGAAACACGCTGCATGTAATTCATGTACTCTGTAGCAATTGCTGATATTATGAACTGTATTAAAAGCTAGGCAGGGGTCCTTGTCTTGAGGATTGGTTCCTAAAGCTCATTTCTGACAGACTGAGCACCAAACCCAAGATTCTACTGTAATACTTCTGGTTTGGAGGGCTGACATGCAAAGTATGTAAGAGACAGCACAAAATTATGTATTTTAATCAAAGGTTAAATGACTGCAGTATTTTTTTGCTCTAGGGTAACCTTTGATAACTGCAGCTAGCCTTCAGAATTAATTAGTGTTAAATACTTGTATTGCTTTCTGAGGTGGTGTTCTAATAACTGTACAGTTGTAAGTGATGTACCTCATCAGTTCATGGGTTTTGTGCAGAATAGGAGCAAACAAGATAACCAGTGAAGGAGGGAAGTGCCTTGCCCAGGCCATCCAGAAGAGCAAGACAATATTTGAAATTGGGTAAGTTCATTGCTAAAGAGCAGAGCTCAGGGCTTGATCTTGGCAATGCATCCGTAGGATTCCTTCTTTTGGTCTTACCTTCATTCCTGCTATTCCTTCCCCCCCAGTGGTGGCATTAGAACAAACCAGTGCAGAAGTATAGTCATGTTTTCCACTCAGAGGGGGAAGGAGAGCTGCCTTATTGTTCTCCAGTTCACATAATGTTTGTTTTTGTTTTGTCCCTGTTCTGTCAGAACCTTAGAGGAGGGACAAACTAGCAAGAGGAGAGTATGTAAAGATAGCCACTTTCCTTATGGCAACACAGCTTTTCTAGAGATATTTGATCATTTTTAAGTCTGGCTGGTATTGTGACTATTGGTAATGTACCCAGTTATGGAGTGTCAGTGTTACAATTGTCAAACCTTCTGCATTGAGTCCTGATAAAGTTGTGAGAGAATAAAACAGAATTCCCATCATCTTTCTCTCTAGTCCCTAACTGGAGACTCTGCTATTATTGGAGAGAGGTCTGAATGTACTCAAATAAACCTTTAGTCCCTGACCACTTCCTCAGGAGTGGTGCTAGACTTTAGGATTTAATTTATATTTTAATCTATCCCCCCTGCCCCTGGCAACTTGGTTTCTCCTTCCACCCTACAGGAGAACATTTCTTTCAGAATCAAACACTCAAATACATGGAATTAAAACCTTTTTGGCCATTGTGAATGTCACAAAAACACCTGAAATAGGAAAATCAGATTTGAACAATCAGATTTTTGGCTTTTAATTTTGTTGTTCTACAACAATTTCACAAATATAGTCACCAGCAGGCACATTTCCATTATCATATAGCTGGGTCTGCTGTGTTGTATGTGCTCTAATTTCAGTGAAGGACTCCTATTTTCTCCTGTGGAGGAAATGATCTCTCCAAATGGATTTAGGATAGCTTGGGCAGTAATGTTTAAACAGATATATTCAGCATTTACATAACAAACTGTCAAGGACAAGGAAATTCTGGGGAACTTACTGGAAGTGGATTTGTTTAGATACCACACAGCTCAATTGATTTGATAAGAGCTGCCAACTAATTACCCATCAAGCAGAGTGTGGCTCTGAGTCATCAAGCCATGATCCCTGTAAAAAACCCCTTATTACCTCAGCAGAGGCGCTTTCAAACCTCATAATATAGGGTGAATTTTCAAAGTGGTTGGTCTGCACAGGAAAGATTTTACCAGATACTGCTATTAGATGTTGACCAAATCTCTGCAGCTTTTACCACGTTACCTTCCCTTAACCCTTTGTGTTACCAAGGATTGTTTTGCCATTGGAAATGCTATTCCTTACAAATGTGTGGAAGAGCCCAGGGTCATACTGTTCCCATGAGATTTTGATTACCCCTTTTCTCTTGGCCACTGGTGAGAGAGGAGATACCATTTGGGTATAACCCTGAAGGAACTGTGCAGACTATTTTGAAGGAGAAGGGAAGCTTGAGAGGGGGAGCAAACGCTGAGCAGGGCAATGAAAAGATTTAGGACTTAGCTCACTGTACAGGACCACAAGACTTCTTTACCCCATAACAATGCAGGGCTGCAGAGGGTTTGCCCAATGCAGCAAGGTGATCCCAAAAGCACTCCTCCTGCAGCAGGCTGTCTCCTAGAGCTGCTTCTGTGCTGTAGCCTTAGGGTACTGATGAGTCAGCAGAGGCTGCTGGTGTGTTGTGCAGGGAGTGGAACATGTCTGGCTCAGCCAGGAGGTACCTTCAGGTTTCTTACAAGCCTGAAAGACTGTGAAGTAATCAGGGGGTAAGGGAGGGGAAAGGGGAGAATACAACGCCATGGGGCACTAGGGCAGCACACCTCATATCTCATGGTTTCCTCTCTTCACCAGGATGTGGGGAAATCAAGTTGGAGATGAAGGAGCAAAGGCATTTGCAGAGGCCCTGAGGAACCACCCCAAGTTAACAAACGTGAGGTAAAGCACCAGCAGAGCTGGGCAGCTCATTGTAGTGCCAGTTGTCCCGTCGTGCTTTGAAGCAGTGATTCTTCCCACCAAGTGTTAGCTTGGAATGCCATCGGGTATTGCAACCTTCTTTGTGTAACCAACAAGCTCCTGGTGGAAGCAAGAGGCCAGATTGAATCAAAAAGCCTGTGAAGCCATTAAGCAAGTTAAGAATATTGCAGGGCTGGCATCCTTTCCTCTGTTTGCACCTCCTCCCCTTGTGCTGCACAGAGTTGCTGGCATTTGGGAAAGCACATGGTCAGTGGGTGCCATTTTGATCTGGGAGCATTAGCAGAAGGATACACCAGCTGTCACAGAATCAGGATCCCAGTGAGCTCAGTGCTAACAGCTTCTGTTGTGAAGGTGTAACAGTACTTTCACCAAAGGAATTTTTAGGAGATATTGCCTAGGGACTGGGGCATTCTTAAATTCAGGATCATCAGGCTCATCATTACTGCAGTGATGCTAAGACCCCACACATTCAGTGCTAGTGAGATGTAGTTCTTACTGGAGTTCAGCCATTCATCTCAAACCAGCCTTCTGGAAGCCATGGGTGAAGCTGGTAGCACGGCACAGGCAGAAGCCAGCAGTGTGAAACAGCCTATCCCCTGCCAGACTTCCAGATGCTGGCTAGGGATTTAAAGATGCATATTGTAGCATCTGCTGCTGTTTTGGAGTCCATCCACACAGCTGGTTCATGGTGATCGTTTCAGTTTGTCTCCCAGTTCCACTGGTCTCCACTGTGAGGGAGCAGAGAAGCCTCTTTGGTTTCCCCACAAGGTGGCACATGGCACTAGTTTCTTGGGGAGTTCGGGATCTCCGGAGAGCTTATTGCTGCCACTTCAGATACAGGGATTTTGGAGCTGATGCCTGGTCTTCCTTTCTGTGAGTGGAGAGCCGGGCTTAAACATTAAAAGCAGAACAGGTGCAGTGACCTAGATATATTTAAACATAAAATCTGTCTGAAATATCCATCTTCCCATTACTGCAGAGTCCATCCAGACACATCAGACTTGAAAGAAAGCATTTTGAACCTGAACCAGAGCTGAGTGATTCTGAGATGGAAACAAATCTGCTGATGAATGTGTTTGCAAGAATAAAGAGGAGTAACTGTGCTGGTTAGACCTAGGTTTTGCTGGCACCTGTGCAGGGTGAATCCTCTGCTCTGCAGTGTACGTGCACTTGGGTTCATTTCTTATCTTCCAGTGGTTAACCTTGCTCCATGACTTGAATTCATAGCACCAGTGGTAGCGTTATGAGAAGATTAAGGGAAGATAGTCCCTACTACATCAGTTTACTTCAGCATATTTGTCATTTTTAGGCTCAGTCATGATGGACTGAGAATATCTAATTTCAGCTGAAGCTAGGAGGGACTTGTGCTAACATATATTTGTGCCATTGCCCTACTTGATGTCACTTTTCACCTTTTCCTGAGATGTTGCATTATTTTCAGGTTCTGGCTTGGCTTTTGAGGGGGGAAATGCTTTTTGAACTCTCAAAGCCTGGAGCATAATTTTAACTGGATGATTTTGCCAATGTCTATTCCAAGAATGAAGGGCAGACTAAGAAATGTTTGTGGTTTGTAATGGAAAGCATGCATTTACAAGCTCATCTCTCCCTGCACAACAGAAGGTGTTGTGTTTGGAAGAATAATGAGATATTCAGGTGTGTGAAGGACTTAAAGGACAATATACCCAGTTCATATCAGGACTTGGGATGACAAATCCATGTAAAAACCCATGTACTGCTAAGCACAAGTCTTTGTCCTTGTTAAAAGCCTTTACTCTCAAAACCACTGGGTACAGTTCTGCTCTCAGTCCTGAGAGTGCAACTTGCTGACAGCAAGCCTTATGGCCTGCATGGCAGACCTGCACTCAGGCTGCAGCCTGTGAACTGTTCTCACTTGTGGCAGTCATAAGGACTTGCTGGTTCACAAAGTATGTGGGCCTTTGAAACACCCAAATGCTGAGCTGTACAACTGGGAAATAGATCATCCAGGATATGCACTAGTATTTGGTAGTGGAAGAGCCAAGTGATGCCGTTTCTTACACATTTGTATCTTTATTTCCCAGTCTTGCGTTCAATGGCATCACGACAGAGGGAGGCAAAAGCATTGCTGAAGCTATGCAACACAACAACTCCGTGAAAATCTTCTGGTAATTGACAGTGTGGTCTGCTTCTCCTCCTCTTCTTTCTCCATAGAAAGATGCAGCCTAACTTTATTTCCTTCAATCCCCTTGTCTCCTCCTACTCTCCCCTCCTCCTACTCTCCCCACCTCCTTCTCTCCCTCCCCTCATCTGCTATGCTTTCACTACCAGCATGCTGTAAGATGTATATCCCTTTGGAAGAATGGGGACATGAGTAATGAATCAGCAGTGCCTGTCCTCTAGACCACATTCCAATGTCCCAGTGTCATGCCTCACTCTGCTCCCTCCATCTCGCTTTCCCCGTCTTCTCTCACTTCCATCATATGAAGTCAAGTTCTTTGTCCCCAGTTTTTGCACCTCTTCAGTGTGGTCTCCATCTCTCTGCATTTTTCCACTACACCTCATCCACCTTTTAGCCACTAGAACATCATTAGGACATTGCTCTAAGAAACAAAGACCTGATACTCCTGTTTCTTTTACCTCCAGGGCTTCTCTTCAGTATCTCTTTGTGTCCAGACTTTAGAAATTGCTCAGGGCAAGAACACCACACCCCCCTTTGGCTGTCTAAAGCTAAGTCAGAGACAAGCTGGTAAGACAGGGGGCTGAAAAATAATGCTAACATCCTAAGTGAACATTTTCTCTCCCATTTAGGTTGACTAAAAATGAGTTGGATGATGAGGCAGCAATGAGTTTCGCAGAGATGCTGAAGGTCAACAAGAAACTGGTGCATTTATGGTGAGTTACTTTCCACAGAAGCACAGACTCTTTGGCAGTCACTGCATTAAAGCTTCACCTTCCAAATCTATGTAGGTCACAGTAAGCTTCCTGTGCATGGTCTGGATGCAGCTGACTGGTTGTAGACAGTTATAATGGAAAGTTAATAAAGCTGCTGTCCGGTGTTTTGAACCTGCTTTCATACAGGCACAGACTGAAACTGTTTATGTATCCTGGTAACTTTCAAACTACTGATTGATTTCATCTTTCCTTTGGGGAACAGCACTGGCCTCATACACAAAAGTTTCTTAAAAAAAACCCAAACAAAACCCAAAACAACTCAAAAAGAAAACCCAAACAAAGCAAGAACCAAGCAGGCAGCCAGAACAGAATCACCTTATTATGATTCTTACTATTTATCATCATATGATGAAAGTACTCTTACTCTTCAACCAAGAACCTACATGACAGGCACTTCAATACATGCCCCATTTGCTTGATGTTTCTTCAAGGGCTAGCACTTTCACTCATGCAAGACACTCATCTATAAGAAGTCCTCAGGGATCCTTCCTAGCAATCCCAAAGTGACTAGTTAAGCTTCTAAAAAAACACAGGATTGGCTGTTCTAATACAGAGGTTCACAAGAATTTGTCCATGGATGGAGTTGGGCACATGTGGGCTTGGAAACAAATGGCCATCCATTCATTCCAAGTGATGAAGAGAACATAATAAATGGAGTCCCTTTACAAGCCATACACAGACTGCTAACTCCACTCTAGCAATCCCTGTATTAACTCTCATTCTCACGTCTTAGAAGCCTGATGGTTGTCAGAGGTGCCAAGTACTTGTAACCTCTTCTGAAACCAGTAGCAGCTCTGCTGCCCATCACCCTGAAAACAGAAAGGGGTGGAGAGGGCTTGATTTTTTTGTGCAGAGCTGCAGATACATTTCACTGAGCAGTTTGGTTTGAGTTCATATTAAAACCTTTCCCATCCAAAGCAGGCCCAGTGATCTTAGATACGTGCCTTTACCAGGGCCTGGGGTTTCTGCCAGTAGGCAAATTTATATCCTAATTTGTTGGTTACACCAGTGGGTACCTCCAAAAGGTAGTGGCCCATATAGATAGTTGGACTTGAGGCACAGTTAAAGGTAACTGAAAGCATCTACTGGATCCCTTTGCATTTTGATTAATTTACCAAATGCAGAAAGTCCTTTAATGGGAATAGCTCCCTGCTTCCTTCCTTCTCTCCCCCACTAAGAGATTGTTCAGTTCATTCCAATTTTCCTGAATCCTGTGGGATTCATGCAGCCAGTCACATGGAGAGATACAGCTACAGGGCACACCATGGCAGTCTGAAAGGTGAGTATTGACTTGAGCTAGGGGGATGAGTATTTTTATACGCATGCAGATGAGAGGGCTTAATTTTTAGCTAGGGGATGGTATGCAGACTGCAGTGTAAGTGTTACCTACTGCTTCCATCGGCTGTGCTACTTGAGAGTCTTGTATCATTTTTGTCCCTCAAAGGCGTATGTTGTAGCTGCTAAGGTGGCTTCACTGGGACTTGCACCGACTCATACCAGAGTCAAACTCAATGCCTCACTTTTTCAGAGATCTTGCTGATCTGATAACCAAGACAGGAGGATTTGGCAACCTGCAGATCATAACTGCTAAATCACTGTGCGTGCACGGGTTCTGTACCCAGAATTGTCTGTACATCACTTGTGTCTAACAGCATTCTTAATAAGAAACCAGCGCTAAGAGGTTTGTGTGCCTCAGAGAGTCCAAATAACACAGTCCTATACCAGCAGTAAAAGGTTCTTAGCAGAAATTTGT
Organism: Coracopsis vasa; assembly: GCA_026283785.1. Classification (NCBI taxonomy): domain Eukaryota; kingdom Metazoa; phylum Chordata; class Aves; order Psittaciformes; family Psittacidae; genus Coracopsis; species Coracopsis vasa. The sequence goes on along the minus strand of JANHGB010041156.1, from coordinate 35,947 downwards.
CAGCTATGTAATTAAGCTCAGTATTTCTGGAATGCAACCACAAGCAAGATTAAAAGGAAAAGACTAATACCCTGAGCTCTGTTTCTGGAAGTGCATGTGGGGTGTTCGACCAACACAGTGTGCCATCCTCACAGGCAGGAATCACAGCTGTTGTCGTGTGGCAAACAGGCAGCTCTGCCTCCCTGACATCAAGCTGAGCGTAGGTTGTGCATGCACTGTAAACTAGTTTGTGTGTTAGTTTGACATGAAGTGCTTTCTCTTTAGGCTTATCCAGAATCGGATTACAGCCAAAGGGGTGAAGTACCTCAGTGACGCTCTCAAGGAGAACACAGCTATTAAAGAAGTCTGGTAAAGATCCCTTCCTCAAAGGCTCACTTTGTAAACTCTCCCTTTAAACCACTTCTGGCATTGCTTCTTTCCAGCCTAAAAAAATCAGAGCAAGTTTATGTGAGGCAGGGGTTGTAGTTCCAGCTGTGGGTTTCAGATAGGTAAAAAGCCTCTGTCACTGAACCACTTCCCTGTGTGTTACAAATGTCACACAGTTTTGTGAGTTCACATCTGTCTGTACCACCGATTCACAGAACATACATGTCTGCAGAATTGGGGCCAAAATTTATAGACCAAGTTTTGATTGTCCTGATTTATTTTTAAACTTCTGAACATGTTTGTGCTTTTCAGGAGCTAAATCCCAACAAGCAGGAGGTGGTTCTGTTTAATTAGCATTACTAACGTGCCTCATGGAATTTGTGCGTGGATTTCCTTTGGGCGCTGCTCCAAACACGCTCTAAGTGCTAAGCCACAAGATTAACTTTTCGTAACATTTGCTTGTAGATTAGGTGGGCATCAGAGAGTCACGCATGTGCACTGTCAGGCACCAAGCCAAATCCCACATTCCTTCCCTCACCTCAGGGAGCTCAGAAGTCAGGAAGAGAGTGCTGGGTTTAGCACCACTGCTTTATTATTGAACGTGAAATTTATTTTTAAGGGTATATATTTGTTTTAGGGAAAGGACACTGAATTCTTGCTTAGGAAGATGATGACTCAGTACCTGACTAGTGGGGTCCCTGGGGATGTGGAAGAGATGCTTTTTTTCAGAGGCCACTGTCAGCTTTCGTCTACAGAAGAGGCACCAAGTTCCACCTGAATCGTTCTGAAATCTCAGACTGAAATCTGCCTCTTGATTCTTGCCTGAATGTTCAGAGGTGTTCATTAACCCCAAGAATTCCCTCAGTCTAAATGGCTTAAGAGATTGCAGCTCTTCCCCAGGCTGCTCATTTCCAGGGGTGTAAATATCAGTGTAGATTGACTTGACTTGAAAATTACATTATTGATGCTCAAGTACTTAAGAGTTTTTTTCCCATGTTGTTATGGAAGACACAAGATGCTCTGAAGACTACTTCAGTTTCTTTAAACTAGCTCACTGCATGGTAAGAACCTTAGTCAGTTATCTGCTGCTTGCTGAAATGCAAACAACTGAGTATCCCACACTGATTTCAGTTCAGTGAAGTTTAGGTCTTGGTTCAGCTTTATTTCTGAAGATGAAGCCCTGTTCTTCATACATGTTCCTGCTGGTCTGAGGCCAGTTCCCAGCTGTGTGCCCAGCAGAAGCATGCAGCTCATCTGGCCTTACAGAGCTGTGATCTCTGCTCCAAAGCCTTGGAAAAATATATCTCTATATATTGAAATAGATGGGCAACGGTCACTACCTTACTCTCACATCCCTTTTATTTTTCCCCTCCAGTTTGAACGGGAACCTCATAAGCCAAGAAGAGGCCAAAGCTTTTGAAGATGAAGAACGGATCATTTGCTTTTGAATGAGGACTTCCCCATGTAGACAAGCTTTGTGTTACAAAGGTTACTCCTACACTTGGGCTGCAGAGTTTATAAAGGCATAAATCTGCAGTGCTCATGGCAGGAGAGAGATACACAATTAGCTGCCTTTTATGAACGCATTGCACTCCCTCAGCTCCATCCTTTACCCTGCCTGTTATTCTTAATCCTTTTGGTGAGTGGGAAGCTGCCTGGGTAAATAATTAATGTCTGTATGGTGCTTTGAAGGTGAAATGCAAAGTGTTACCAGACCTAATCCACTGGCAGGTGTATGCATTTTGGTAACTGAGGTTTAGATTTATTCTGTACACTGATGTAAATATTCTCTAACTTATTTATATAGATAAATATACCCACACATACATATATATATGCAAAAAAGAGTGCAAGATGCACAAACTCCATGAGCTCACAGTATTATCTGCTGCATAACTGAAAATGAACAGCTTTACTGGAAACATAATCCATCTATAATAGTTGAATGGTATCAATGTTTTCAACATGAATACCTGCTCCTGCCTAGAAATTAGGCCTGTATTTCCCCACTGACCTCAAGCAGCATGGTAGACACTGCTTATTTTGGGGGAAGAAATTGATACATCAGGCTCAGATTCCTTTCAGTAGTCTTTTCCCATACTGAAGCTAATATGTTCTCTTTCATACAACCAGAAGTCCTTATTGCCATCACTGTAAAACATAAACCTGGCAGTAAAACACTTGCTGGATGCTTCCTGAGGACTGCATAGGAACTGCTACCTCCTGTTTTCCACACTGTTTGTTCTGGGGAGGGGGTCTGGAGGCAAATTAATTAGCAGGCTGTTCATTGCCTTGGCTCTGGGCCTAGACGCCATGCTGGTGGGCAATACACCAATATTAAGTTGCCTAGCTTCAGTGGGGAGAAAGGATGGTTGAAAATCAATTGTGTCAAACAGAAATCCCTTCTCTTAGCAACATGTAAGCACAGAGAAGGAGTGAGATTCGCTTGGAAAGCTTTTATTCTGTGCTTGAATGAGTGGAAAATGCAAGGCAAAGGACAGGTAGCAATGATAGGGACTAGTGAGAAAACATTATCCCCCCCCTAAAATAATTAGTGTTTAGGGAACGTAACTTTAGATGCCCTTAAGCCAGTTTGCAAAGGAGTTACCATTGTTACCTACCCCTATCCCATGTTACCACCCCCTAAAACTTGAGAAGCAGTTCTGCAGTTGCTGACTAACCTTGGTAGGCTGGAAGAAGAATCTCCAGTTAAAATGCCACACCAAAGAGCCCTCACCTTCCCATCTGCCCCATAAAGCGAAACATGAATAAAGGCTTGCTTTGTGGGTCAGAGTTCCTCCAGTTCCTGCATGGCAGCAGACCCTTCCCAGTCCCCAGTTCTCTTCCTTCAGCTCCATAACGCATCTTAAAGTATTCATAAAGCTTTCCAGAAAACCTGCAGTTTACAGAAAACCGACTCACTGCCCATCAATTTCCAGTGCCTTTTCCTCCCTGTCCATGGGATCAGCACTGATGTTTCGCAGGGAGACAGATGAGGCTTTTAGACCACACCAGAGGACGCTCAGCTAACCTGAACCATCTCTGCACCTGGGCCATTTGTTTACTGAAGCAAAAGGGCGTTTGGTTACAGATGAGCCGGATTCCAGCTGCTCAGACATCTGCCAAAGTAAGGCCTTTACAGACTCCTCAGCAGCTCTAACAAAGCAGACACCCATGACACAAAACATTGTTCCTGTTCTATCAGGTGCCTTCACCAGAGCTGTCACTTGCCTGTGTTGGAGGGCACTTTGCTCTTGTCACTGAATTACTCACTCATTTTCCAGGTAGAAAAATACAGTTTAAAACTCCAGCTCTTGCCCTCACTTCACTGATAGACTAAAGCAGCACAAAGTGTCCCTGACAGCTCCTTCCACTCTTCCAAGTGTGGACACTTCTGCCCCTTATTGTGGTTTAGAGCAGCCTTTGGAGCTATTTGTAGCACAACCACCTCAACCCTTGTTGTAAATCCTGTTACATGCCTGGCTGTTACAAGCCAGGCATCCAGGGCAGTGTTTGGGGACAAGGGCATCTAAATGGCTGCAGCAGCCAAATGCAGCCTCACTCAGAGCAAGCGGTGGCAGTAGCTGAAGCCCAGCTCCACATGGGACAGGGTTTGGCACTGTTTATGGCGCCAGTGACTGTGCCAATCACAGCCACTTGTTTCAGAGGTGATTTTGGGCTGTGAACACAGCTCAATCTGGCACTGACAAGGCTGAGGGGTTTCACAGTGCTCCCAGCTCAGCCAGGGCAGAGGCTGCTTCATGCAGCACATCACAGCTTCGGAAATCACACTGGGGGAGCAGCCGGAGCTTCCTTGTCTATTGATACACCTTGCCTATTGATACACCTTGTCCATTGATACACCTTGCCTTTTGGCACACCTTGCCTATTGGCACAGCGTTTGGGGCCACAGTTCATCCTTCCTAGTCTTACCAGACCATTTGTAGAGCACAAAGAGCAGCATGTCTGCAGTGAGAGCCTTGTTTACTCAGAGACAACCCTCTTTCAGACTTGTTTGTCGTTTGCTGAGGGCTCCTCTGTACACAGTGTTGTTTTTTCCACTTGTCCAGTGCAATAATAAAGAGCTTTTTAAAGCACTGACCAGACTGCCTGTGAGGGATGCTCTGCTGAAGCCCCGTCAAGCTAAATCAAGACAGGACCGTGACAGCTCAACTAATTCTGGCTGCAGATGAGAGAGGAGCTGCCACTGTCCACAAGGGACCTTTCCAGCAGCAGGTGCCAACCCAGTTAGGGGCAGCAAGGGAGACACTCACTTACCTGCTTCTTCTTCCTGGTATCTTAGGGACATGCTGCTGCCATGCTGCCTGCAGGAGGTCCATCACTTCCATTTGGATGGTGCAAGCTCTGCGCCCTTACTGGTGCCACCCAGTGCAGTGGCCCTGGGGACAGCCCAGCCTTGCAGGCCAGGAGACTCGGGCCTTGTGGCCTGGAGGAGATGAAGCTGTTGAGTGTTCACGCTCCTGTTACCTGCCAGGCTCCCTAATCCTGAGTTTAGGTGAGGATAATCCTGCCTGGGTGACTTGTGAAGAGGAAAACTGTGCCCTCTAAGAGCCACCCAGGTCTGCTGAGGCAGGCAGCGGGTGAGGAGACCCCACTGCTGCATGGGGGGACATGGTCCCATGGTGGTTGTTCTCCTTGGTGACAGCCTGACCCGTCCCCATGCTTTTAGTACCTGCCTCCTCTGTGCTTCCGCCTTTACGAGCTGTGTCTCATTCTGTGTCAGCTGAGGTGGGCTCTGAGCAATTATTGATGTGGAACCCTCCTCCCTGCCCCTGCACGTCCCTGATCTCATCCCCTTGCAGAACAGACGCTGCATTAAGTGAGGGCTGGAGAGCGCTGTCTCACTTGGCTGTTGCTGAGGCTCCTTGCCCAGCAGCTGCCTGGACGAGGACACCTCGCAAGCAGTGTCCTCTGGGGCCTTGTCTGGCCTTGGACCACTCTCCCTGCAGGGTGGGATGGAGCTGGGAACCTGCTCAGCTGCACAGACACCCTGCGGATGCTCACAGAGATCAGCAGGCTCCAGGCTGCACCCCCAGGCACTGATAGCGCTTGGGTCTTGTAGCCTCAAAAGGAGAATGAGACCTTCCAGCACAGGCATTCAAAAGCCAGTGATAAAACACCCCATTTAGCTCCAGCTGCTGCAGGGGACTCTCCCCTCCCTCCCTGCTCCAGGCTGTGTGTTTTGCTCCCTTCCTGCTAATAGCAATGCAGCATCCAGAAGCCAGCCTGGACCAATGGCTGGACCAAGCAGCAGCCTGCGGTAGCAGGGCCAGAGGCGTGCTCAGGAGCAGCATCACCATCCCGCACTGACAGCCACCAGGAACAGCCTGGGGCAGGCACTGCTGTCTTGCTCACCTCCCAGGACAGGGCAGAGGCAGCACATCCCATGTCCCAGCCGCAGGCAGGAGGGCAGGACAGGGTACCAAGAGATGCCGCTATAAATTGCACACATGAAATCCTGTACCTACCAAACTGGAACGATTTCCACGCTGGAAAGCCAGATGTGGCTCTAAGTGGTTACCAATTGCTTCCGTGATACGGCTCCAGACTGAGGAGAAAAACACGGGAATTACTGGCAGTGAAAGAATTCCGGCTTCCCAGAAGGCGACCGGGGAGGGGGGTGGAAGTTACACCAGCAAGAGATGTGAACACGTTCCTTGGTAATTACATCCAACTGCCTCCCGGTGCAGGCTTGAATAATTCATGCGTTAAAATTAGCATCTCCTACAGAGGAAGCTGTGAGGGTCGTGACTGTCATTGAGCCCCAGCAACGGGCTCAGCTACCCTGGGCCACTTCCAGAAGTGGAGCAAGGATGGACAGACACCCAGCCTCAGAATAACCTGCGCCATAAATCCTTGCATCCCATTCCATCAGCAGCTATTCCCAGCCTGGAGGGGAGAGGCGGGTGGTTGGGTTGACACCCAACACACCAACATAAGGAACAACATTTCCTGCTTGGACAACAAACTCCTTTCATTTTCAGGCACTCCACGTGACCCTGGGGAACGGGCACTTTGGTTCTGCTCAGAGCACCCACAGCCCCACTCCCAGCCAGTGCAGGGGAAGTAAAACCACCCCCTTCCTCCCCCCAAGCAGGCTTGCCCCATACACCATCCAGCGCCTGCATGTCCTCAGTAGCACATGGTGGCTGCGCTCCCATTCCTACCTCACTTTTAGCCCCTCGGTGGCTGTGGGCAGAGATTCCCCCTCCAGCAACATGTCCCCGCAGGAGCCTCCTCCCAGCTCTTTAGGGACAGACCAGAGATCGTTGGTAGGAAATCCATGCACTGCCCATGGCTGGGAGTCAGCTTTAAAGATGAAACTGAAGTGTTCTGGAAGGAAGCTGGGGTAGAGGAAGCAGAGGAGTGTATGGAGCTAGAGTGGAGCCAGGCCCTTGCTGATGAGAAGGGGCTGTTTGACACCCCCTTCCCCTCCCTTTCTAAACCACCCCCAGGCCTGGCAGCTTTAACTGATGCTCACCTTGAAGGCCATTGCCTCTGCTGAGGATCCCCAGAGGACACCAACCAGAAACTCCTCTCCTCCAGCCACCCGGGCACAGCGGCGGCTCCATCAGCTCTGCTCTGCCCAGGCCAGCCCGGTGGCACACAGAGACCGGATACACGGATCCACAGATCCGGGTTTGCCGGATACATGGAAGGCGAAGGGGGCTCTGAGCAGAGCCGGGGGCTGGCCCAGAGGGGCTGCAGACAGGCACACAGCAACTTGCTTCTCCATGTACACACCAGGCATCGCTTTCCCCTCCTCTGCTTCGGCGCTGTCTGCAGCAGACATGAAGCAGATCCGCCTCACGGTGATGCCTCTCTCCCTCACAACATGAATCAGCTGGAAGTGTGAAGGAAGCTGTGCTTCAAAAGATTTATTACATACATTTGTACAGATCTGACAGGAATGGAATGTTAAACACACAGCCTAGGGATCAATACAAAAATACTTTCATTCATGATTACGTCCTGGCAAACCACTGGAAAGAGAACCTTGGAACAACTGAGGTCAACTTGCAACCATACTGCTCAATGCAGAAACCAAAACCAGAACAACAGAAAAACCCCAAACTGGACATGTTTTACGTTGGACATTGTAGATTACATTCTGATCTCTGGTAATGAAGGAAGACATCTTGTCCAGTACCGCTGCACGTCCAGGGGGCATTCCAGACGCTAGCATGGAGTTCCCTCTAACTCGTTGTGGGCAGGGTGAGCTCTGTGGGAAGAGGCATAAAGGGGAACAGACACTCTGCTCCCTACCAGCAGGTACCTGCCAAAGGGTAGGAAGAGCCAGAATGGGATTCACAATCAAGTGATAAGGATAATGCTGCATCACCACCCATTCGCTGTGATGCTGCAGCTTGTACGACTGAGTAGTTCCTTAAAACATCCCCTCTAGAGCTGAGCCACCTCCTGTCTTCCTTGGAAGTTAAACTGCTTTGGCAATGTCAGCCAGGAGAGGGTTCCTGACTGTACAGTAATGAACACTTCAGCATCACCTTAATAAACACAGGAAGAGCACAGAACCATGCTTTGATGCTCTTCTGTTAGCATTTCCCATCTCGAGAGCTTGGGACCCGTCACATTGAAGAGTGTTTCCTATGAAATATAACCAATTAGCAACGAAAGGGGCAGATGTGAGGGAAAACAAGAGGCACAGGATCCAGCAACAGACGATGCTCCTGTGATGTTGGGTTACACCTTGAAACTCTGCCAGAACCAAGCAAACCCTACTGAGCATTGCAAAGTCTTTGCCAAAGCACACCCAAGGGCAGAAGTCTCTCAAGCAGACCCACGTAGATTAAAAGCTGCCACAAAGACCAGCTATAGGGCTCGCTGCCTTCCACTGCTTGTACAGTGGCAACTTACATCACAGACACAACCGAGCCCAACCTGTTTCAGGTGCAAGGATGTTCCTGCCGTGGTTTACCTAAGCAATAATGAGGTCAGTTTACAGTTTATCCCATCGCCAGCTCTGATGGACTTAACTGAGGAATGACTTTGCAGAACGAGATGCAGCAGCTTGGGAAGCCAGGGAACGGTGCCATAAGATAACCAAATGCAACCTGGGACAACTGCAGCGGGAGCACTGGGGATTTTTTTTAACCACAGGCTAAACCATCTTCAACCTGGTATCAGGAGCAGGTTGATGGAGAAATCCCAGTTCTGCATTCAGGGAACAAACCCTGGACGTGGCTCTGTTGTGAATTTCTCAGGCAGAGCATTTTGAATGACAAGAAGTTAAGGGGTACGAGTTGGTGACACTGCTGCTGGGTTGTAGCGAACCCATAACAAGCCCTCTTCTTCCAGCTCCAAGCTCTTACATTACTTTTGCTGATGGCAATGCAAAGCCTGCCCAAAGACTGAGGGAATATGGCCTAAAATGTACCATGACTTCAGCTAGGAAGAGGAGAAGCAACAGACAGTAAAGTGACTCCTAAGCTTAGAAGGGTGGAAGGTGAATCATAAAATACAGCACTCATCAAAGAGTGAGCTAATCCTCCACTGGCACAGGTGAGGTGGAAGGTCCCATAGTAGCAGTGCTGCACTCCCAGGTATGTGGTGGTCTCTTGGCAGGAAACTCCCACTGTACAGCTCTGTTTATGCAGAGACAGTAACATTCAAGTGATGAGTTTCCTGCTTTAGGTGGAATGCATGAGAAATGGATGGAGTTTCTGAAGCCCCCACATGGAAAAGGCAGCGCACTAAAAGCATCCACAAGCATATTTTGTGTGCCAGATGTTTTCCATCCAGAAACACCAAAGATCCACATTTCTGAACACAAATCACCTTGCCCACATTTGCTGAGGTTTTATCTTCGGGAGGGTGTCAGTTTTACCAGTGCTAGCAAAGCCTTAACTAAAAAGGCAATGCCCCTAACATAAAGAACTAGGATAAATGTAGAAACTCAAGATTAGGTCACAAGCCCCCCTTTTACATCATAAAAGGGAAAAGAAGAGGTCACTGGTATCCACCCCCATCTTTGTGCATCTCCTACACGTTCCCCATTTCAAGACACTGCGGTACACTTACCCTTGACTATGAAAGTAAAACTGATTACAATGAAGACCATCTGGTTTAGGCTTAATTCTGCCCACAAATTGCACTGTACTTTGCATTTTTGCTTTTATGTCTCCCATATGAACATAACACATTGAAAGAAAATTAGCTCCCTCCTTTGAAAAGGAAGTGTTGGTAGAGATATACTGATCTGTTATGAGAGAAAGGACAGTGTGTGCCCTGTGGGAACAGTGGCATGGCTCTCTTGGTGTTGTATGGATATGGTTATATACAATCCAACTCATAGCTACCTCCACTATGAACTCCAAAACACAAGTTGCTACTCAAGATATATGGGTACGGTACAAGTTCAGAAACATCTCACATTTCAAGACAGTGTTGAGTCTACTCTTCCCTCCTGGCAAGCAGCATGTTAATGGCAGACCTGAGTATGGGAATTACTTCACACTCTTATGTACATAGGGAAGATACAGGGCAGATGAGAGGAAATGCTCTGAAACAGCACAGAATTGGCAACCTCAAGGTATTTACAGACAAAGAAGCGCATCGCTCCGTAATTTCAGTTATTGCTTCTTGTGGACAAGTGTGGTGTTCCTTGATTGGGACACGGGGCTTCTTCAGTGTTGATTTCCCCCTTCTGAAGCGCAATGACTCAGAACCACTGTGAGGGTGTTTTTGAAACGAAGGTGTTGCCTATGACTACAGCTATGCCTACAGCATGGTCATCACCAACTGCCCAACGCAGCTGGTGAAACAAAGTTTAGGTGGGTGACTTTCTGCAGGCGTTCTCAAACACAAGCATCACTCTCATGCTTCCAGGGTCATTCTAGGCTTGGTCTACACTACAGCTTTTAATACAAGAAAATCTCCCATAGCCTTTCAGAAGAGATTTATGGGTACCAAGAGTGCCAAACTAGGCTCTCAGGCTGACCTTGCATCAGCTCCTCATATAACCCAAGGTACTGCTGCTGTGTTGTGCTCATGGAAGCAGCAACAGACACTTGCCTGCAAAACCACTGCGATTGCTAGTGGCGTGCTTTTCAAACACTGGTCCTAAATGCAGGACAGCAGTGATAATTGTGGGGTCTTCAAACCAGCTACTGGCATCTGAATACAGAAAATCAAGGGCTTTGAGACAAACCCAAACAGTAAATGAACCAGAAATATGAACCACTAAAACTGAGCCTAAGTTGTAAACAGAGCTATGTTTGTATTATTTACCTACCTAAACCCCAAGCCAAAGGCTATCTATGACCTTGGAGCACAGGACACCAAAACAATTACCTACCCCCCCTTTATATTATTACAGGTGAGTTTCTGTAGGCATGAAGCCAACAGCAAACATTAAATCAATGCAAATGCAAAAGCTTTACTCTCAGAAGATAGCAGGAATTCAGAGCAGTAGAAAAGTGGGCCTGCAGGCAACACCACTATGGGAGTCTCACAGGTGCTGTAATTCCTCATCCTCTCCCTCCCCCCCCATGACAACACAAGGCAACACAAATATTCCTGGCTAAAAAGGAATCTGTACAGGGAATGACTGTACATTTGACGTGACTACAGAATGCAAAGGGTGACAAAATGATCCTGCTCCCACTGAAAAAGAGAAGATACCAGGGGCCTGTAGTTACAGGTTCAGCTGAAACCAGTGATGCAAGCCCCAAAATGCAGCAACTCCACTGGCAATGATGACAATTATCTAGTTGGGACTCTTTTAGACCTGCAGCATAACAAAGGCATTGCACAGAGCAACGTTCAAAAGAAAACGTTATCCAGGCAGGAATTGCTCTGTAAGCAAGACAGAGCTCAGTAACGTGCACTGCACTCTTCTCCGGATAGCAGCAGTTGCTCCTGTTCTTTGTCCTTTCTATAAATCACAGTAGCAACAGACAGAAATATGTACTTCAACACAAAAAACAACCCCAAAACAGCAGAATTATTTCTGTACAGGAAGAACTGGTTGAAGTGTGTGCAATTTATTTTAACTACTGAAACCCACTGAAATGCTGTCGCTAATAAATATTCATGAACTCTTCCC
>JANHGB010041156.1:0-23465 GCA_026283785.1 Coracopsis vasa | reverse complement strand
GTTATATTTAGTTTGCCATTTTACTGCTCTTCAGCCAACAAGAAGGTGAACACGTTCCCACTCAAAACCAGGGCCGTCTTCCTGCAAGGGTCTCAGATAGCACGTCTCGAACATCTCCACTTCCACTTGAGGCACGTGTCCGATAACCCGCTTCTTCACAGAGCCAGAAGGGAGGCTGAAAGGAGGAACTTTGGCCTTCGGTACAAAATCGTGTCAGGAATGTCCGTGGGGAGTCGATTGTTCCAGAATGTGCAGCATTTCCATCATCCCTGTGTGTCCTCTGTGTGAGTGTTTGGTGTACCCGGCACTACCGGCATGGAGCCGGTTCCTGCAATGCGTTTTCCGTGTCGCTGTCCATCTTTGCCTTTTCAGCCACAAAGAACTGTGAGTCTCAAGCCAGGCACGCTGTGTTCAGCAAAGGAACCTCACACCTCCTGTGTATTCTGATCAGTGGAAGCAGCTGTTGAAAAAGCAGAAGACAAAGGACCATCAGTTTGGCTATTTTGGTGTATAACACACTCAGACAGCACAAGCACAACCACTGTGTGTTTTCCTTCCTCTTTTCCCTAAGCCCCCAGTTATCACCATCTCTGCTGTGGAAAGCAAATAGAATTTAACATGATGCTCACCATAATGCTTTTGAACTAGGCAACTAAAGGAATAAGCCTATGCTTTAAACCTTTGACACTGATTGCAGATATGCAATCATTCACGCAACATTAGACATAAGATGGAACAATGTGAACCTCTGAGATGGGATGGATAGAAATACGTTCACATTTTTATTTATTTTCTCCATTTTAAACATTCTGGGATGTATTAACACGGAAGTGGTTTTGGATACCTTGTTTCAACTTTCTCATACCATTCCAAAAGCTTCCCATTAGAAATAAATGCCAGTACTCACGAACAAGCCAAAATGACACAATTGTATTGTTTTGATTCTGCTTCATTTCCATGGCAAAAATACTCTTTAAAAGTTAATGCTAAAGCTTTACTGGCACAGACTTGCCACTTTCCAGTACTAAAACTGGAATACACCATTTCAGACCATGCCATATAAGGATGCAGAAACCTTTTCCATATTGCAATACACGTCAATACTTGCTGATTAATATCGCAGTTCCGAGACACAGCAGCACAATCACAAATTGAAAGCACCAGCATAAAGAGTGATTGCAGATGATCAAGACATTTATTGTTGAAATGTATGTGTCTAAAAATAAGCATTACCTAAAAACATGAATCTTGTCTTAATCTGATGGATGCTCAGGGCAAGATCTATTTACTTCAAACCATTCATCTATGCAGCTGTTGGATACAAGACAAAAATGAAAACAACTGACATTAATATCTTAGTAACATTCAGCAGGCAGATATGAATATAAATTGGTTTCTCAATTTCAATGACTAGGAAGATTGTATATTACACAAATAATATATGTATATAGACACATCACTGGTAAATTTAATAACCCCAAACCACAGTGATATTTGGGTATTAAACACTGTTGAAAACCTGAATCTCCTAAGGAAGCATTTTACAAGTTACTATCCAGCCTTTATACCCAGGTTACTTCACTACTATCACTATCATCTTGCTTATATCATTCATTGACAGTTTACTTCTTGTAGTTACAGACACAGATGCTTGTGAAAACACATACAACACAGGTTTAAAAGGTGCCCCCTCCTCTTCCCTCCAAAGTCTATCAGCATCTGACAAAACTGAAGCACACACACAACCTAACCCCCTACCAATGATGTACACTCCTTCCCCATACAGGTCATTTTGCCTAATTTCTCCTGTGGGCTTTTCATGCAAGCACAAGACAACAACAGTAGGAAAACTGACTGCAGATACATTGGTGGGGACACAGAAAGGTACCATTTTAAAGACATCTTTAGGGTTGCTGCTGTTGTTTCTTTGCTGTTTGGTTTGAAACATAAAAAGGAACTACATTTTAGTGCTCCTTTAAGCTCCCCTTAGAGGAGTTACCCAACAAACACAGCCTCCTGGAATTTTATATGCATCCTGAGAAATACTTGCCCTTTATGGTATATGCAGAGGCAAGGCAGCCGTGCTATAGTATCTCCTTGCTGCAGGTCTTCCAGGCATATTGCACACTCCCCAGCATCTTTGCTCAGCACATCCTCTAAGGGAAGAGCACAAAGTTAAACTGGTTAAAAAGCAGACAAGCAGACCACTACAAGCAAACCATTCCTTATTCAGGACATCAAGAACAGTTACAGAAGATACTTCCTGTCCTGCAGAAAGCCCTGTCAAGGTGAGGGTAAGTCACACACCAGCTGATTGAGTATTCCTGATGGGAGACCTCTTAGCAGCTCAAATTAAAACAAGGTTATGGTTCAGTTTCTTGCCTGAATACCACAGCTCAAAATGAAATCCTGTAGGAAGAACCCATATAGAGAAGAAGGGTATCAATAATCAACAGTCAGTATCCCTCTGGAGCTTATAGTCTCACGGATTATCCATACCTCACCATGCAGAGCGCTCTGGTGTGACCTCAGAAACCTGTGCTCTAAACCACGCAGCCACAGCAGACATACACTGGGCTGCTGACACCAAGAGCTAAGCACTGGGGAAGTTGGGTACTTCATACAGAGACAGTGTGTGATGCCTCCAGGGCCTTGAGGATTCAGGCTGGGTGGACTTTTCCCAGCTTCTTCCCTGTGCTCAGGTTTCCCTATGGAGGTTAAGATCAAGCCTGAACATAACATCTCTTTGGACAGGACACTGCAGGTGATTAACTAGGTAAAGATCATCTCAACTTCTGAACACTTAGCCTATCATTTGCTTTTTCTACCCTCCTACTCATCTCTCTTCTGTACCTCTGGGTTTCTTTTACCAGCTTTGCCGGTACTCGTATTTCACACCTTCAACCTCCTCTTCTCACCATGTCAGCATGCTCTACACCACATCCCATCCACCTTTCCCTCAATGTAAAGCATGCAACTATTAGTAACAGGCGTAGGAGTTTTCTATCAGGGAAAGATGAATGATGTAGAGCTCCAATGACCCTAAATTCCTGGAGAAACTGGTTTTAGTGCAGCATTCCCAAGTCCCATTACAAAGGAGGAGAAAGGAAGTTTGTAGGAATGCACAAAAATTGGCTTTCACTGAGGAGTTTCTGGGAAAATACATTCTTTGTAATAAAACCCTTCTCTTGGACACGTCTCTTAGCCAGAACGTGGGATGCAGAACTCAGTTCTAGCACAAAGCAAACCAGGAGATCATGTAAGGCCCTGTTTGCCAGAAGCAGGTTAAAAGGCCCAGTCAGACGTCACAGGACACACAAGGCATTCCCAAGGGACCACGTAGCGGCTAAGCTGGCGATCTGGATCAGGATCTGTATCAGGAAGATGCACACTTGGCAAAGTCAAGCCCACGTGTTCAAATATCCGAAGTTTCATGGGAAAAGCTTTCCCTGCTTAACCAAAAGGAGCCTAAAGGGACTCTTTATGGAGGATACAGCTCCCAGGTACGGCAGAAGCCACCAGCTCTACGCTGTTCTCTTCAGTGGCTCGAATTCTCATCACTATGGCATTCCAAACACACACATAATGACAAGCAGACAACTGAAGAAGCTCTCGTGGCAGCAGCAAAGTGAAATGAAATTAGGTCTACCTTGTTTCCCTTAGAATGCCAGCAAGCTGCCTTGCAGGTGCTTGGGGTTCTAAATCAGCACCTATTTCAGTCTCTGCTACACTCATGGTTACGCTAAAAATACTGCATCATGCCACATGTGTGGTGTCTTCGTGAGGATATGTGAAGAATCCCTAACATCAGGTGAACTGTTATAGAAAGTACTCGAAACAAAAGAATAAACAATGCATATCCACCACAACGAAGGGAAAACAAAGGTATTTGACACATGGAAACACTGTTGATAGGCATCATAGTAAGAACTTTCTTCTATCAGAAGCTGTATGCTCCCGGGAACATTGCCCAATAGACAAAGCAATTTAAAACAACACAAAAATCTTATAAACCCTTGTAATGTTGTTACAGAATCCTGACATGAAGAGCTTGCCCAGAAGTGGGTGCTAAGAAGGAAGGAAAGTTCCTTGAGGGCCTTTTTGGTGGTGTTGTTTTGTTTTGGTTTTAAATTAAAACACACTTTAATATCTGACACCAAGAAGCCGAGACTCTCCAGGCAGCATTGTCCTGCTTCAAAGATACCAATTCCTGCCTGAGATACTAATCTCTGACTGAACATTACCCTCCTAGACCACCTCTCTGCACAAGGATTTTGTCTCACATCTATTCTCTCCCCAAAGTAAGGCTGCAGGAAGAAGCAGCGTTAACAATTCAAGCAGGCATCATATACAGAGAGGATTCTTACTGAAAGCCGCTTTTTCCATGGAGTCCCTTCACCAGATCAGGAGCTGGTACCCAAAACCAAAATGGCTCTGTGATGCCGCAGTGAATCAAACCCCAGCTCCCCTCTCTCAGCACTTTCGAGAGGGAAGCATTTAGTCAGGTTTTGGTAAAAACCTTAAAAAGCTGTTCAATAAAAACACAATTTATAACAGAAAACGTTCCTGTGCAACCGCTTTCCCATCATTCTCTAATGTACATGCCCGGCTTATCATGCGCCCGCCAGACTGAACAACGCTCGGGTTTGAACTCCCGCTGAGCTATTTAACAAGGTTCTGCACCTCTTGGCTAACATTAGGGCAAGATGCCAATCTAACCATTTGTATCTCCCACCAGCCAGGGCGTAAGTGTCTGAGACTCCTTTTGTTCCCTCCTGTACTCCCGTGCTCTGCCCAACTGCCATTACCCTCCCTTTTGCCAACACTAGCCCTGCTGCACAAGTCCCAGGCAAAGAGCTTGCCACCCTCCCTGGCTTCATCCCAGGCTTTTCCATCAGGAGCTGCCAGGAACACACTGGATTTGCCCAGTCATGCCAGAGGGAGCTGGTGTGAACGCTGGCATCGATGGGGCCTTACAAATGTGGTGGAGTTCTGCCACCCCTGCAGAAGAGATTTTGCTATCTATAAGGCTTCTCTGCTGCTCTTCCCCTGAAATAACAAGGAGTCAGCGCTCTCTACTTCTTGTATTAACCTTCCAAATCCTACCAGGCTCTTCTGCAAGAGAAAAGCATAAATCCTGAAGGAATTGGTACAAAATACGCAACTGTTATAAATGCCCAGGTGGAACTTGGCACTGCACGTTAACAGGCTCCAAACCTGTGTAATTATGCTCATAAGGGATTACACATGCGCAGTGACAAGAGCAAAACCAAATCCTTCACACACCTATGACACTTGGGGTCTGACTCTCTTTTGATCACTTGTAGTGATTTGGATCATCAGTCCCAAATAAAGAAAAAGGAGTAAAAACCTGTTAGCCCTGGATCTGTTCAGAATTTGTTCTGTACTTGTACTTGCAACACTCTCCTGTACCAACACTGGCTTATACCGGATGGAAGTCAGTTTAAGGGCCATTTAACACCACCTTTTAAATGTATCTGTCAGGGAAAAATGTGTAAATCATTTTGCACAGAAGCACTGCAGTCTGAACACCTTTGATGTTGTTCCTGTATTTCCCTGCAGCAGTGATTCAGCACATACATGTTATTCTTTTTCCCTTAAAGAAGAAAAAGGAACAGTTTGAGATTTCCTCAATGTTATAATTAAAACATGTATATGAGTGTACTACCTAAATGGAAGTGAGAAGAGGAAATAAGCAGAGGCCACACTTCTCTGTTTCACCCACACAATGGCACATACACAAACACTTACCACACCCCCCATATCCATCTGCCTTGCACCAAATAGGAGGTAAACACTCCTCCGCCTTCCCAGCTATTTGAACAAGTACTCACTAGCCAAAGACTGGTGTCAACGATGAAATCTGGCACAAAAAGCATAGTATTTCCTTCCTCTGTCTGCTCAAATACTTCCTCCTCCTCTCCTCTCTCCTTGGTTAATACTACTCCTCTTTTAACTTTCGGTTGTCAAGCATTTTTCCTCCTAAAAGTCTGCCTTTACCTTATCTTCTGAACGATAAATGCCATTCCACTTCTGCATTTACAGCGAAACGGGTAGTACTGAACTAAACTGCAGTCATCCTGGTGATTTTACACATGCTTTACCAATTAAAACCTTTTTCTAGAACTTGTGAAAAATATAACCAACTGGCGAAGCCACCAACTCAGCCAGGGTTAAAATGATAGGCAATGCCTGTGATGGAATAGTCTGCCTTTAAACTAAGGGCTGCAAAAGCACATGGAATACATACCTGATGGAATAAGCCATTAAAATCTGTGCCATTGCTTTTTGGCTTTCTTTTAAACCACAGATAGCTCTAGGCCTTGGTGGAAGCTGCCACCACAGCTAACTTAACAGTAAAAGTACCCTTTCAGGAATATGACTGAAACTCAGTTGGAACATACCTTCTGAGCAGTACCTTAGCAGCACTGAAATTGGTAAAACAAGAGCCATAAGAGGTTAAAAAATAAGAGGTTAAAAAGAGGTTAAGAGGTTAAAAAATACTGATGGATAGTACATATTACCACATATCTGTTACACATTCATTAAGTTTTGCTGCTGATTATTACAAATTCTCTCAATTTAGTAGTAAAGTCTTTGCTTACTTCCTAAAGGAGTACATCAAGCTCTAGACCCCTAGAAGCCAACCTATTTCTTCACACGTATAGCATGAACTCATCCATATTGCAGAATCTATTGTGTAGTGTTATTGATATCACCTTCTGGGACGATCCAGAGTTTTTCCTTACAGTGTTAACAAAACCAAGTAGATAAGAAGGACCTGCGTGTTCCACAGGTAAAACTATTTCGTAGCCAGCAAGTATGTGTGTGTGTGATTAACATATTCTTATTAGATGTTACTGACTTGATTTACTAAATCCTACAGCTTCTGCCACATCTGTTTTTCTCCCTCTCCATTCCTTTCCATCTACCATACTCTCCTCCTCTTCATACCCATTTTCCACAAAGTATCATTCTCTCTAGTCTTGCTTTTTCTACCACTCATCGTACCTCACATCATCTCATGTCATTTACTTCTGCAATGCAGGCACTGGAGAAATGAGGAAGAGATTAACATTATTAGCCAGTATCTGATATGAATAATACGGACAGCCTTCTTATTAGGAGTTAAAATTCTTGGGAGAAGTAAGACACTGGAATGGAAGGAAAAGGGACCATTATGCAGGCTGTGCTTCTTTCATACAGCTCAGGAATTGTCTTTGCAACCTGGTACTAGCTGCAAGCAAAAGCTTTCTCTTCTAGTTCATCCTAAGGACTAGGAAAGCAAGCAGTTTCTTTGGCGTTCCAGCTGGTTTTGCTGGCTGCCACAAGGAACATCCTTGGTTCAACATGCTCCAGCTACGGACCGTTCTTGGATGACCAGGTCAGCCCTCTGCTGCTGCTCAAAAACAGAGGCAGGAAGACACTCTGAAGGACAGCAGATCCTTTGGTGCAGAACTTGCTCTCAGAGCTTTTCAAGCTACAGGGCCTGTCAGCAGATTGAGCACAGCAGAGCTAAAGCCATTCTCTTGGTTCACCTATGAAGACTGCACCTTTATAGCCAGAAGCTAACCTTAAGGTAATACAAGCAACCTCTTCTAGATGAGATGCAAAAGGGAAGAGTTTTAACATCCAGTGTTTTTACCTGAACCACAACTAAGTGGTTTTCAGGATTCACAGTACCAGAAAGCTGAGCACACAGGAATTCAGAATTCAGCTCTCCCAACTGACTTCAACCCAAATTCCCTTTTATACTGCTGAAAAACCTAATACCCGTATGCTAACCAAAAAAGCACGTTACAACTTTTTGTGCACTTCCAACAGGCACAAAACCCCCAAACACCACTGCACAGCTTGCGTGGTAATACCTAGAACTTCAGCAATCTAAAACACCTTCCCCACCACAATACATAAAACTATAACCTCTCTAAAGCAAACCAACCAGCTACACCAAGTGTGGCACTTCATCAAACACTAACAAAGCACTTAGTGGATTTTGGGGGAGGGTGGCTTTTGGTATCTCACTCTTCACTCCTTGCATCACGGCAGCCTGCTATAATTTCCTATTCAAAGTCCAAGCGTTATCCTTGTCTTCCCCTTCCCTCCCACCTTGCTCAGTGTTGGTCCAAGACTGAGATATCTATATACAAACAGATACCCATCATGAAAGACTTCCTCTACAAACATTGCCTATGGTCTTTGGTGCTCCCTCCTCTTAAAACACAAAGGTAAAGGGGAGGGAGCACACAAAGCAAAGAGAAAGTCACACAAGCAAAAACACTTAGAGAATAAGGCCTAAGTGGCAATTCTTGTACTGCAACTCCACGCTGCGCTGGAGGGAGGTGGCTGCAGAAGTTTCCTTGTTTCTCAGCTGACCTCACGTTTGAAGAACTGGATTTAGACTTTTGTGGGACAGTCTCAACTTGCAGAAGCTAATTCTGAGAAACAGCTAGATGCTTCCTGTTCAGGCAGATAGTGATCAGATGTACGGTACAGAAAACATACTCTTTATTCAACAAAGATAAAACCTGAACTAGTAGTGATAGAAATACATTTTAGGAAGCAGGATGAGTATAAAAGCCTGCATTATCCCAGTTACCCTGATACAATTCTAATTAGGTGACCTAAATAATATAGAGGGGAGAAGGATTTGTATACTGAGGGAAAACAGTTCTTTTGAAGAGGTTTCCTTCAGTGATCACAATGGAAATCTATCTGCAACTTTAAACTACCCGGTGGTAATACAAGGTACAATTCTCCATAAAAACCGTAAATCCCAAGTTTAAACAACACAGCTTTCATACAATGGCCAATTAAGATATCTTGACTACAGAAGAAGTCAAGTTTGTGTCTCAGGACTCCCAATGAAGAGCTTGGCTTTGATAAAAAGGCCAACTATTCTGAGAAACAAAGCTCTTCACTTCTGAGCAACATCATCTACAGCCGCTCCTATCCCGTCGTGATCAGTGTACCAACTTTCTCAGTCCATACTTATACTCCTAGTAAAAAACATTGGGGTGAAAGAAACTATCTCACATAAGATAAAATCTATCTACTCAATTAGACATGAAACATCTTGTGCTCCTGTGTCCCAAGATTTATTGCCAGAATGACTATGCATTACACCACAGTGATTCAAGATTTGCTCTTGATTCAATTACCTGACTCCAAAACTTATGTTTAAGCTACTGTCTTTCCACCTTCTGTTTAATCAATCTGCTTGCAGTTTGAGACGCCTTTGAACATCAAATCATCTCAAGATAGAAGAACAGCTTCCTCCTGTTGCACTGACTTCTGAAGATAAGCTCGTTCACCACATTTGTAAGTACTGTGTGCTTAAACTGTCAACTTTTAGTCTAGCTACAGGCCAAAAGCTGCACCTGTTCACAAATGAACCACAAACAGTCTTGTCCTTGGGAACATGATTTTAACAGACTTTATACCAGCCTTACCCATTCTGTGTTAAGTCCTCGTTCCAACTGAACCGATGTATATTTGTGTTTTGAATGACAAAGGGGTACCGTGCTCTTGAGTTGTCTTCCTTGGCATACTGTGTTTGTCCCAGGGCTAGAAACATTATTCCTGGGAGATGAAAATACATCCCACCAGGAGGCATCTAGGTGAAAAAGCCCTGAATGCAGCAGTACCAAACTAGTGCCCCACAGCAAAACCCCATCACAAATGGTGAACGCCAGCACAGGCTCTCTGAAACAAAAACTGTTTGCTGCAGCCCAGGGGACAAGGAAGCTGCCTTTGGGCTGTTTCCTTGGGTTTTAATTTTTAATGTGTTAATTACATGACCTCTTAGATTTTCAGGAATGACTCTTAAATGTCAGGAGTTAAATCAAAAGTAGCACGTAAAGGGGCAAACCCTCAAGAAACAAGGCAGCAGCAATATAAGACTCCTTAGGAAACAGTGTAAGGAACTATCAATTGGGGAATACCTCCTTCTTGGATCTGCTGGGTAAGAATGATTTACACTTCTCAAGGCTGAGAGTTTACCATCAAAGAGTTTCTTGCACCACAAATATGCTACGAAAGAAGGAGTGGTTGAGTAAATGGCCAGGGGCAACCAGCATGTATTGCTGACAAAGAATCTGCTGCAGTTAGGATTGTTTCTTCCACTGAGCTGGAAATAACTGGGATGAAAGAAACTTGCAGAAGAAAGCAAGAAAGAAGAATATCGGAGTGGGATCCATGCATGCAGATCCTTTGTAATTTTTATTCTTGGCTAAACAGTGCTTCTTATCCTTGAGGAGTAAGCCAAAGCAAAATATTTAAGGACTACTTGTATGTGTCTGCCTATCTGTACATACACTGAGAAACTGCTATGATAGATGGACAAAAAGAAATCGATTTAGGCACGTTGAGAATTTCAGCTTGCAATCCAGAGATCCAGTCCAAACCATGTGGCTGAACCATACGGTTTCCCCCTGAGCAACAGGCAGAAATCAAGTCTTATCATCAAGTGGGGCACACTCAAGAAGAATGAGAGGCCTCAGGCCCAGCTTGCCTTGTGTAGCAGTTGTGTTTCTTACCAAGGGTTTAAAAGCCAACAAACAACAACAATAAATCCCACAAAACAAACAAAAAAAAAACCCTCAAAAAACCAAAACCAAGCAAAAAAACCCCCAAAACCACCACCACAACCAAGCAGGCATAAAACCCCAGGAGTATTTATCTACAGAAGCTTCTTCTGTAGTAAATCACTTGAGAATCTGAGATAATGACTTAATGAGGAAAAGATACCACTGTGGTCAGGAGGAAGGTGAAGAATTCATTTCATATATCTTGCAGAAACAGTCTTCTTCAAATAGCTGTATGGTCACAAGGAAGACTTAACTACGATGATTTAAGTCTGTTAAAATGAGCAACTTTTGCACATCAAGAGTGGACGCCTGGATGCTATCACCAACAGTGTTCACAAAGACTGGGAAAGTAAAGCAGAGTGAGGATGTGGCAGAGTACGTACAACAGAAGATGGTTGCCTCTGATCAAGCTGAAGTCAATTGGAAAATACCTTGCAAGTGCAGGATGTTCATGTGAGTGTACAAAAGGATCCCCACTGAGATGAGGAAACTCTTGCTTTGTCAGCTTTTTTAAGTGACTAAGCTGATTTTATCCCCAGTACAAATGGGAACCAAAAAGACTGCAGAATACAGTTTTTCCAAATGGCAAGGCTTCAACCATTGACCATCACCAAAACTATGGTCAGAAGCCAAAGAAACTGCTTTGTCATGATTTCCAATTAAGAAGTTTCATTCTAGTAATGGCCTGCAACGAACTGACAGTGCGATGGGGACATGCTGGCCTAAAGAAATCTATGAGAACTCTCATCTAACACAACACAGGTGAAGTAGGCACATTAGAAATCTTCATGGAAGGAAAGGGTAGGGCAATAGTGTTGCTGAAGAGCAGAGACAGAGGGAGAATGAAGAGAAGCAGCTCAGATGCAGTTAGCTATCCTTCTACTCTGGACAACGTGGGTTACTTTAGCAGTGACTTGCTCTGAAGCTGGCTGCGGGATTTGATTTCAGTGTTTTGCTCGCTTTGTCCTTTTCCAAGTTCCTATTCCAGGCTTCCTACAGGTGCCCTGAGCACAGTGTTTTGCCAAGTCTTTTTTCCAGTCTTTTAACACTGGCCAAATAACTGACTCACTTCTGTGCAAGCCTGCAGAGAGGAGTTTGGTTTGATCTGATGTAAAACGAATGCATCGGGAACACTAAGGAAGATGGCAAGAAAGATGAAACTATAAGCCTAAACTCAAAACGGGAGAAGGGGAGAAAAACAGGTGTGTCTGACTAAGGCACTATTCTTAGGGAACATACAATGCATTACTGAGCAATACACAATGAAGACACCGGTGCCAAAGCACAGCGTGCATGAAGTCTGCCTTATAACCCCAGTGCCAGGTGTTAGGCCTACAGGGTGCTTTTCCCAGCAGGCTTGAGATCAGCCTTCTCCAAGTTAAAACTGACTGTCTGGTGTCAACGTGCACACACAGGACAGGGATATGAATCACTGCATAATTTTTACTTGTCTATTCTGCTCACAGCAGACAGGCTGCTTCTTACAAGCTATTCCTATTTTAAATGCAATTATTCTTGTGATATAGATGGAATGCAAAACACATCAGAATGCAGAAAGCTCTGATAACATCAAATATTGAGTTGGAGCTTTCAAAGTTATCTCAATTTCTCTGCTTTACGCTAACCCATAATCCAGTATTATAATTTTTTCCTGTGCTAACAGGTACCTGCAGGTTTTTACTATCCCAGTAAGACACTATGTATGTGTCTTTAAGAGGAGAAAAAACCTGAAACACAAAACCCCATCAATAAATCTTCCTTTATATTGTAAAGCTAACAGCATCAATTTCTTGATCCTAGCAATTAAGTCAAATAAGACACATGCATCATTCCAACCGTATTCATCAATCATGACTGTTCACAAATATTAATAGAAAAAGATTAACATAGGAGATATGTTAAAAAAACCCTCAAAACCAGAACAGTAGTGCCCAAAGACAGTTCTCTAGTATTTATTCAAAGCTTTATGCACACAGTATATTCCTACAACCATATTAAAGCCTTATTTTTCTTCTCATTTTTTAATTTTACAGGCTATCAAAACTATTGGACACCAACATGACAAGGCATTTCAGATAATAAAGCCACAGATTCAAACAGACTTCCTTGGAACTAGGGAGAAAAAAAGTAAGATAAAAGCATTAATCAAACAATTCCTCCCCCATCTCTTCATTCCAAACAAATAAACATTATTTATGGGCTAAAACTTATCAATGAATACTACATTATTGCTTTGCTACATGAAAGCTATCCAATACCTACTGTTACACATGACCAGCTAATGAAACTTCACACAAGGAGGGGACGAAGTACATGGTCAAAATGAAGACAATTTGATATGGCTTTAAATTACAGATAGATATTAGTGGAGGGTTAAAACATTAGTTATCTGAGGTTTTCATGAGGAAACTTTAACAAGCTTTTATCAGTGTCAATATAGTTCAGCAATAAATCTAGCAACAGTGAAGTTTTTCATGTTTCAGCTGTTAGAACTCTGGGTTATTTCTGGAGCTGAACAAGTCTGTATCCATGTGAGACAACCTTACGCAAACTTTGGGAGCCAGAAGGTTCCTCCAGGGAGGATACAACAGGCAAGTCTAGTACTTTGTACCTATGTCAGTATATAGTCAATGCAATTCATGTCAATAGGCAATTTACAGCTCTGTTCTAGAATCACTGGATTTTAGTCAAAAAAAAACCCTAAAAATTGTATTCTTTCTCCTATGTAAGCAGTGATAACACTATGATAGAGTACTAGCACTTCTAAACTGGGGTTTAAGTGTTTTCACCCAGCTTGTTTCTGAAGAGCTAAGCTGAAACCCCCTGCAAAAGCTGGGCTGACTTCCCTTATTGCTGAAGGGTTGAGTCTGCAACTCAGAAGCACAAGACTTCAAGTAGTCCAAGGGTAACAGGTTTGAAAGCAAGATTTTAAGCTCAATCAAAAGTAAAACTACAACTGCCATTTCAAGGCAATCCTTTTGCTTGCTCTGCTCGTGGGGCAGTTTTGAAGCAAGGAGTGCCTCTTACTCCTTTCTATTTCTTTAGGACAAAAATCCTGATCTGTGAATAATCTGTTCTAGTTCCTGCAAAACAGTGAGGAATTTCGCGGAGGAAATACCATTAAATTCCTACACAGACCACTCAATCTCAGTGAGATGGAGTTTGGCAATTTTTTAAAGAAGATTTCAAGTGGTTTTATTTCAAAATCCAGCCTTTGAAACCTATTCTCTAAGATTAGGAAAAGCTGTGTTTTTCCAAGCATTTTGTTTCTACAGAGCAACTACAAAGTAGAGTTTGCTGCTAACAAACGAGTAAAATCTGAAGGTTTTAGAAGTATCAGCTTTAAAGATTGCAGAATTCCCTTACAAAAGTAGGAACACGATTTCTCCTGAAGCCAAATTCCCAGCAGTCACAAGACTGCAGCAGTCGCAGATACGATTTATGACATCCTCCGAATGACCTCTCAAAGCTAAAGGCTGATTAAGTGTAAGACGTGGAAGGTAGCTCCTGTCTGCCCGCATTACAGGATGCAGAGTCACAGCACAGTGAGCATTTGCTACCTAGCAAACAAAACTGTCCCTTAGCTTCCCACTGCATGCAGCACTGCACTGCCATTATAGAAAAGAAACACAACATACAGAGTAGTGTATCAGGTCCTCTTCTAACCCAACCTGAGTCACTCCTTTTGTCAGCTGCAGATGTTCTTTGCAGGTATATCTGTGATTTTCTAGGACAAGAATTGCCATTTGACTTTAGCAGCACTCTCAGTACCAAAGCAAGACAACGGCAGAACCTGAGGTTAGGAGTAGCTGATAAGTAAAAGAAACAACTTGAGCTATTCAGCACATGAATGATCCTATTTTCTCTACTTCAGAAACAAGCAGGCTTGTTCTATAGTTGTCAAAAGCTTTACTGCACTCATGAAGTGCTGCATAAAAAATATTCCCATGTCACATATCTGCATTCATATACAGGCCATTCCAATGCACTGAGAAAAAATTTGTTGTCCCACTCTCAAGGATTGAATTAAGCATGAGCTGACATTGCAGCTATTTTGGCCAGGAGGGATTTGCAATGGTTCCTTCACAGGAACTTCAGTCTAGCAGATTTAGGCCTGGCTCGAGGGAAAGTAGGCAGAGAATCACCCATCAAATACCCTTCTGCCCAAAGGCTCATTAAAAGAGTAAGTCACATTCACAAAGAACTGGAGGAAAGCTTAAGATATGAATGGATGTGATCTCTGCAGTGTGTTCTCCTCAGCAGGATCCAAGTGCGTCAACTTCATTACAGCAAGAAAATCCAGCATAATCTATTGAGCATCCCCAACCTGCACCATGACAGTGAGCTGTCCTAGCTTCTTTACAAATCTATGTCTCCCTCTCTCTCACATGAGAATAAAATATAAAGCAATACTGATGCCTCGAACAGCACCACTAACCTCTGAGATTCTGTCTTAACCAAGATAAATGGGGCAGCCTGCAGTTCTGGGAACTGCCGCTCCAGACGTTCAAAGCACTTCCCTCTTAGTTACACTATGTTCCTGTTTCAGGAGCTTTCTTCACACACACACACACACCATTGGAAATACACAGCTTTGTTTTTTGACCCCATAGCAAAGGGTTGACAGTTTGTGGATGTGGAGGAAAGATAAGGGGCTGCGGACTCTAGAAGTGCTGCAACTCCACACTATCACAGCCTGAGCCAGTTCATCCACTGAGTGAGGCTGAAATGGGGTCACTGAAGCAGGCCCTACCCCCGGTAGGTACATGCTGAAGTTGAGTGTGGTTTTATTTAGTGACATTCATCAGCATTACTCTTTAAAATGAACAAACTCCCTCCTAACAAACCTGAAATGTTACAGGCTGCTTTTGCACTGATACTCTTCTGTGAGGTACCAAAGACTGTTGAGGAGAGATTTGGAATGGTTGGAAGGAAATACAGCTAGAGTTTGCTACTGTTCCTCCTGGCAGTCTGGTTCTGATGAGTAGCTATCCATGGAAAACACTGGTGAACACCAGTGAAAGTTTCCTCCTTGTTCAAACATTACCAACAATTCCCAAAGGGAGGAAGTACAAACCAATCAACTTATTTTAATCAAGTCCTTCAAACACAATCCCTCTTTAAACTGTCACAATGGTTTGCAAGACAAGCTGTGGATGATATGGCATCAATTCACAGAATAACAGCTGTCCAAATGTCTGAGAATGAAATTTTATTTACTATAGTAATGTCCTGCTGTCACCACGTTGAAATCTTGAAGTTCAACAGATGTACAACAGTTCTCACTATTTTAAGAGGTACTTAAGAAAACACTTTTAAAGCATCAGGGAAACTGAATGAACCTCCTACATACTCTGGAGGATGCTCATGAGTACACAAGAGCAGAACAAGAGTACATGTCACTATTTTAACTGCAAGCACAGGGTAAGTGTCTGTTTATTTGTCTTGTTAAACTACCTTATAAAGCATGCTCTTGTCTCTCCCTAGCATCCCTGAGGGCAGAGCAAGAAGCTTGAAACTTTCAGCCAAGAATCTTGTTAAACTCCACAAATGGAAGAATTGAGAAATTCGATGGAGAATTTTATACCTTGGATAAAGTGGAATGAAAGAACTGATTTGCCTTTGCATTATTTTGTACTGCTTTGCTGGAAGTCTAGTCCTATTAAAGGATGAGGACAAGGAGGAAGGCTTAAGCTTCTCCAGGCAGACTGGCAAGATGCCCTTTTGCAAGGTCTTTTAGGGTATGATCTCTCTGGCAGAGAAGTGAACTTGAAGCTCACCATTCTTCTTATTTCAGACTGAAGTTTTGAGCGCATCAGTCAAACCAGTTGACAGCATCAGCCCTGCTGAGTAAAATATTCCCCCTTCTTTTGTGCACAGAAGTGACCAAGGAAGTCAAGTCACTGCTGTGGGCTGAACTACCAGATTCATGTATTTCAGTGGTCCAAGTGTTCGGTTAAGGTGTGCTATTTTTATCCCTTCTACTGAGCAATATAAACTGAGTCAGTTCTAGCACAGGTAGCCTGCCCCAAAGATGCTGAAACAGCCACCAATCAATGTAGCTTACAGCTTGTGTTAGAAAAACAATGAGTTCAGTCCCATTCACAAAGAATGGTTCAAGAAGATTTTTATTTAGTCTTCTAGGTGACTCATGCCAACCTTCAGGTCTCTACTTTGGATCAAAACGCATGTGTTATATAGCTGTCATTTAGATGTCAGCTCCTCTAGCAAGATTATTGCTCATAGAGATTGCAGCTCAGGATTCTGACACTCAGGGCAGGCCTCTGCATGTAGCAGTACCAGCATTTCTCTCTCCTCACAAGACAAAACTTAGCCAAATACCTCAAACTGATTTTACATGAAATGCATTTAAATCCTCATGACAAAACCCTGCTTTGCATCCTTGCGAATCTAAATCAGTTGCAGTGCTGTGGCCCAAGTCACTTCGATTTCAGTCAGGCAGCAGGGGAATATTTGGCTAAGCTGTGCATGGTGTTAGATTCAAACACCCTAGAAGACAAATTAAGTTGCTGGACAGGAAGAACACAGAGTTTCATTCACGTTTTCCCTTCTAGTATCCTTCTAATTTTCAATAATCTGCCTGTAACAGTCTTTCAACACACTAATCCTCCATTCAAAACAGAGCTACATACACTTTACATATAAAATCCTATAGGTAATCCTTTCTATCTGTGATGTTTGATCCCCTGCTCCTTTTTGGTGTGACAAGACTAAACAAAAATCACTTACTGTAAGCGAACTTAGAATAATTGCAAAGTCATTACCTCAAGTAAGGAAAAACCATCTAGCAGCTTATGCACCAGATGTCTCGACATTCTCCTTCTCTGAAATTACACTAGTGAGAGCTTTTCCCCTTAAAATGAACCTTGGTAAACATGTTAGCCAATAATCAGACCCACTGCGTATCTGAATTAAATGCAGAGTGGTCTGAATGAAAGCAGCACTGATGTCAAAGCAGCAGCAGCACCTCTCGGCAAGCGGCTTTGAGGAGACCCGCTTAGAAAGCTTCCAGTAGAACAGCGTTCCAGCACTAAGTGCTGACTTGATGAAACCCAAAATATTCCACAGGAATGTGCTAATTCAGTCAAAACCTTTGAAAGAGGACAGGCCGGCTCGCCGAGCCAGCCAAGCAGTCTAGTGAGCTGACTGGCTCTCCCCAGCTCCCCGGGGTCACTGGCTTCCCCATCTGGGCAGGAGCCAGGCTGCCAGTCCCTGCTCTCAGAGAGGCCCTTTAATAACAATGACAATAATAATGATAAAGCATTACAAAGTGTTCTGAGGAACAAAGGAATTGTTAAAATGAAAACCAGAATTACTACAGAACCAACCGCAAGTTCAGCTCAAGAGGAACTGGTTGCATTTGGTGCAAAGCATCTGAAACTTGTGCCTTTGAAGTCACAAATCTCTCCTGCATCCTCTAAATTTTGACAAAACACCTTCCAGTGAAAAAAGGCATCAATACTGTAACAGCAAAAAAATGAACAAGAATTATATTCACCAGATAGGTCATCAGCAAGCAGTTAAAGGCACGTTGCCTCCAAGGCACTGAGTAAATTCGAGTCAATGCCCCTGGCTTACCAAAACACAGGGCTGTCTTGTAAGCAACATCTTTCACAGCATAATCCCTAAGTGGGCTCCCTGCATAACTCACCATGGCAAACTTCAGTGAGATGGTACAAGGTGCCTCATTTAACATTCTGGAGAAGCTCACAGGAGTATGTATGGCTATATATATGCTAATATTTTAGCAGTGGCAAATAAAAGAGTAAATAATCTGTCAACCAGCAAGTAACTGACTTTCTAGATACAACTGGCTTGTGGCAGCCTGTGGATAACCAGTGCATGGGATCTACTCTGGCTTCTCAGCAACTCAGCAAGTAGCAGTATGAAAAGAGTTTTTAATTGCTAAGAAAAGCAAGGCTTTTTAAGACAGTAATACCAAACACCACAATGGCTTTGCTCAATTCTATTCACTTAACCAGCTTTTGTATCTCAAAATGCCTAGATATTGGTTCATGTGTGAACACAAGTAGTTTTAGAGATGGGGAACAAAGTTCCACACAAAAAAAAGAAAGAGGTCTTTTTACATGCTAAATTGAGTCAGCAATGAGATCTCTGTTGCAGGCAAGTCATATGACTGTTGGAGAATAAGGCTAATAAAATGTACTGATTTATTTATATGAAAATCAGCACAACTTCCAGCACAGAACTGGACAAAACTGTGACCAGTTCCTTTCAGAAAAGACATGTAAATCAGACAGCTGCCAGAGTTTGCAGTTCACTGACCCTTCTTACTGCCAAATGCAAAGCACAAAGGTAGCTCAGAAAGCAATTAAGAGATTGGCTGGGAGGACTCATTAAGTTTTTGCAAACTTAAAATCACAACTGAACAGTCTTGATGAGATTTCTCTGTATGCCTTGGACTCACTTTTAAAAAGAAAGGTTTGCCTTCTCAGGATGACAAAATACATACTTTGCTCCCTGCTCTTTCTTAGACCAACTAATACATTGACAGTATCATGAGGAAACCCATCTAGAACCAAACCAGACATAAGCACAGTTCAATCCAACTGCTAATTTAACAACTGCTGACATAGTCTAAGGCTCCCTTCAACAGTCTGAGGCTAAGGTTTTCTTCAACTACTTGCAAGCAAAATTGAGATGCCCTTCTTATGGCTTATGACAAAAAAGTAGATCTCATCACGTCAAAACTATACAAGGGAAACCCCCCCTGCATACAGACATTCATATGCAATTCTGGGCCTGTAATCACAGCAGCATTAAGTTACCAATCTGGTGGTTAATTCTCTTTCATTAGCCTCATTAAAGGATCACAATCATACCATGAAGTCACTCCTGAGCACTGTACAACTCTGAAGCTATAGCCTGCATTTCTTTGTGCTGCAGTAATTTAAATAACCAGATATAGGCTATCATTTAAGCTTTAGTCCTTGACTCCAGGAGCTAACCAGCTGAGTTAGAAGGATCAATGCACATTTCTATTAAGTGTTTATGAGACCATACTTCTAAGTAAGTGTCCTTCTCAAACCAGCCTATATAATTCAGTCACTTTTGCTTTCAAGCTGATACAACTATTTCCTAGAATGAGTTTGAGGCTTTCTATCCAGTAGATGCAATCCTAAATTGAGAAATGACATGTTGCTGGTCATAACTTGGATGGCGCTTTCTAAAACTGCTTTTATCATGTTGCAGATGATGCAGAGAGAGGCTTCAGGTGCCACTCACACATTTTACTTCTGCTCCTTTATACAGAAGCTTGCTGATTTAACAGACTGCTCAAAGGTAACAAGATGGCCCAAAGCAGTGCATCAGCTGAGAGAAACAGTACAGGAAAAAAAACCAAGCAACCAACCAAAACCAGTGTCTGAATACAGCGCCATTGTGATACAAATGAACATCACCAGCAACTGCTGTGTCTTTGGGGGAAAAAAAGGGTTACTCAGCTGAGTGTGTTCATATGTACATGTAGGAAGCAGCAAGCAGCAGGGGCAAAGGATTTCTGTCAGTCATCTCAATTTGTGCACGTCCCATCAGTTGGGTTACTGCCAGAGCTTGCTCTTTGCCAGCTTGCTTCCTCCTGCTCCACCCTAACTGAACCCAAGT
Source organism: Coracopsis vasa (assembly GCA_026283785.1). Classification (NCBI taxonomy): domain Eukaryota; kingdom Metazoa; phylum Chordata; class Aves; order Psittaciformes; family Psittacidae; genus Coracopsis; species Coracopsis vasa. The sequence continues at coordinate 3,210 of JANHGB010041156.1, read as the reverse complement.
GCATTATCCATCCCTGACTGAGGCGATAGCCCTCATGTTCAACATCCCTCAGTACACAGATGTCTATCAATTAGTTTTGGAAAATGCTCAGTCCTAAATGAAAAAAGGCAAAACAGAGAGAAAGAAAGCCCCCTCTGTTAAATGAAATCAAACCTTCTCAAACAGACGTATGCTAACATCAAGAAGACAAAAAAGCAACAACAAAAAACCCAAACAAATCCAAACTTTTCCCAAGCGCTGTGCTTTGAAATCGATTTCACAACTCTACGATCTCAAATTATTTTTGCAATTAAGGGCCAGAGTTATTGCTATCCAGACAAAGAATAAGGTGGGATTTGTTCCAATAAAAAAGATCCAGTGTAGGATACCCTAAGAGCAAGGTGCCAGGGGGGTCAAAGAGCTCATAACTCTGCAGGTTATTTATGCAGTATCTTATGTTGGAAGGGACCTCTAGAGGTCCTCTGGTCCAGCTCCTTGCCCAAAGCAGAACCAAGTTAAACTAAGTTGCTCATGGCCTTGTTCTACCAACTTCTCGTAATTTCCAGGGCTGGAAGTTGCACAACCTCTTCAGGTGCCTGCTACTGTGTTTGATCACCCCCATTACGCAGCGTTCACATTCCGTTCTCACATATTCCACATCTGATGACTGGTAAGCAATAATCTCATTCAGGAGTCACTGTAACATTTCCTGATGGTAGGGCAGCTCTGCCAAATTAGGCACTAAGATTTCAGTCAGATTTTCTAATTCCTAGTTTTCTGAAACCTTTTTGTGTGCTTGCCATAGAACTGTCAGCTTAAGCAGCAGCAATAGAAAGGTTTGATACCAACAATGGCAAGAGTCCTATTTGCCTTGCATGGAAGGCTGCCTATAAGGAAGGCTTCATAGTAGGGAAAAACCAGAGCTACCACAGGTGATTCATTTGACATGGGCAAGCTTCAATAAAATAACGAAACCATACATATCTACCAGTCCTTAGGAAGTATCACATATGCAATCAGCTAAAGGAGAAAGTTCTCCAGCTCCTTCAGGAAAGGGTCTTCTTGAATAATACGCAAATGCACAGCACAAGAAGTCCTTAATTATGCCCTGAGAAGGAGACTTGATTCACCTACTTCACTACTTGATGTCATTAAATGAGAGGATGTTTAAGCCACACTTATCTCAAGTAGACACTAAATGCACACTGACCAACATCTGATCTTGTGGTCAAAGAACGGAATAAACACACTCAAACAAGAATATTTTCATACTTGCAGAACAAGTCAATAGTGTAATCTACATTGGCATGCAATATAAAACCCACCAAGGTCTTAAGAATTAATATGAAAAAATAAACTACAAGCAAAAACCACTGAACAATTTACCCATATTATTAAATAACAAATTATTACCACTATCATGTTTAAAATTAGTAATTATCAGCTGACTTCTTTCTTACCATTGTAGGTTATCCTTGGTTTTGTCAGACACATCACAAGATGTAAATCCATTTCGTCAGAAGATACAAATTTTGAACATACAGGGCACTTGAATCCTATGGAAAATAAAGATATGTAAGTTTGAGTACACTCAACCATGTTGTAGATATGTATATTCAAGCCAAAAAACTGTTCTGCATACATCAATAGAAAGAAAATATATATATATATATATATCTGGAAGCTTTTCAGTTTTGACCTGACATTTCTTACATTAATATAATACCCTTGATTTCAAAAGATCTTAAAATGGACAAGTGTTTCTGCAAATTAATCTGTTGCCAATTGAAAACATGTCAGCATTTCTTAAATGCCAACTTTCCCAATTGCTCTAAGAACAGTTAAGACAGGAGCAAGAGGATAATATGACACTACTGAAAGAGAAACTAAAAATGTCTGGGGAACATAGCCATTCAAATCTGAACTTGGGCAGGAACCCGGAGTTAACATCTTAAATGGAATAGCACCGAAACTTTAACAAAGGATCTCAGTTTTACATCTCTTCATGCAAGCTCCAGCACCTTTTACCAGTCTGGGGCACAGTGCAAACATTAACTCAGGGGTGTTGCCTCACCTACTGAATCATTAATATTTCCTGTAGAGCTGAATTAACTTGACACATCTCATCCTAGCCAAGCACGACCTTGTTTAGCTCTTGAGGTAACAGCCTAAGCCAGTATGGGGTAAAGAATAATTAAGACAGTCTGGACTGTGATGCAACTGCACACTAGTTCATGACAAAACCATTTAATACTTTATGTCATTACTGAAGACAGCAGTGTTCCAGTTAAAGGACAAGGTAGTTGGACAAGTTTTACAGTCCACAGAAGAGTCTGACTGACTGTGATATCCTGAATAATTAACACACAATTGAGAGACAAAAAGCCACCAACAGGAATCTTGTGTAATAGTTGTTTAAGAATATACCTACAGGATGAGATACAGCAAAACCATCTAAAACCATGCTCAGTGCAAAGGACCAACTTCTCTGATGCTGTTGAAAAGTAGTAACGCAGGCACATATAAAAGACCACTGCACCTTTCACCAGCATCCACGTCTGGACCTGCTCCCCCATGTTTTAGTTTGTTGCCCCTTACTTTTGTACTTCTAACCTTGGGAGTCCACAATGAGCCGAATCAGTCAAGGATGACAAGCGGCTTGATGCTGCACTTTCAAGTTACTGTTGCCTGAGAATTTTGATCTTTACTGTTAATTATTAGCCAGATGCAAATCAAGCAACCAACCTGAAGCATTAGCACTTGATAGAAGTAATACACTTCATTTGTTAAGACAATGCACTTTATTTCTTCAGTGCACCTAAATAGGAAGCAAGTCAAAGCAGACAACTGGTAACACCCATGAGGAACTCTTGAGCAGCAGCCGAACATGTACTGGAAACCACTTCCTGAGATAAAGTACAGTTCTGATTCTTCCCATTTTAGCAGTAAGCAGTTTGTATCTAGTTCTTCTGCTGTCAGTCTTACAATTCAGTTTAAATATTGCTTTTCTTTCCTTTTTTTCAGTCTTCCTCCCAACCCACATCTTTCCAGGTACAACCACAGGTTAATAAGCATACACCAGCCAAACACATCATTTGCAGAAAACAAGTTGAAAGGATTAATTTACTTGCAGAAAGCTTTGTCAGTGACCCTTCGGCCACTGCGTGGATCCTTCCCCCCCAAGGCTGCATCTCAACAAGACTAAGATGAAAACTAATCTCTCAGTCCTCA
>JANHGB010041154.1:0-15960 GCA_026283785.1 Coracopsis vasa | reverse complement strand
TGGTGCAGCTCCTCCTCCCCTGCTGCCTATCCAGATGTTAGGGAAGGGGTGAGTGCTGCGTTACAGCTTGGAAAGCCATTTTTCCACTGTGATTTCCAGACATCTTTTTTCCAGACTCCATGCTCTTTTGTTGTTGATCAGACTAAGTTATAGGTGAGGAAGGATGGCAAGAGTCAGCCGACAGCTACTGCATAGAGCATTGCTGGGATCCCAGCGGAGCAGCTTTCCTCCTGGGTGTGCTCCCTGGGAAGTGAGCCTGGGCAGGTACTTGTTTTAATGCCATCTAACAAAATGCCTTTACAAACCAACACGGCTTTCTGAAGCCCTCCTCCTTTCTCATGGTGGTCTGCTATTTCAAAACAAAGGGAACAGGGCTTTATGGTGGAAGGTGATGCTCATAAGTAAATGCTGACCTGAAGGAATGAATGGACTTGTGTTCAAGCAGAGAGCTGGGAGGTGATGTCGCTCTGCAGCCTGTGGTCACCATCCTGTGCACAATGCCAGGTGTGTGACCATTAAGGTATTGAGGTGACAGAAGGACAAAGCTCCTCACATCAACAGCACTGACAAGACAAAAGACTCACTGGAGAAAGGAGCTAAATTTGGCTGTATATATAGGTGACTCACACAACCTCATCCATTTATAGTTGTCTCCTGGAGAGTGAGTGGTCCAGTTCCCTCTGGAGCCAGTGGAAATGCTTCCAGGGATTTCAGTGGGAATTTGACTTGGCCATAGGGAATGTTTTCTCTTTTGTGATTCTTTGGGGTTTGCTGAATTGTTTCTTCCAAGACTGTGGAGCATTAATCAGGAGCAGTGCGATGAGGCAGGCACGTAATTCTTAAAGCATCACTGCTTCTGCTTATGATGAAACACCGCTTTGTGCTGAAATCATGTCTGGGGCACTGGGAAAACAGGGCTTGAAGCAGATGTTGGTGCAGTGCTGCCTGGAGATCGCTGCAGGGAGATGTTGCTTAACCACCCATCACAACAGCATCTGCACATGTGTGCTGCTGAGTGAAAGCTGTGGGGCTGGAGAGGGACCGGGATGCTGCTGGGGAGGAAAGGTAAAAGGCTGGAGCAAGTGATGGGTCAGGAAAGGATGGGGTGTTTTGAGGACACCAGGCATTGCTGGGGAGGAGCTGCCCTTTGACAAGAGAGAACTAACACTAAACAGCACACATCTTGAGTTTCCCAGTGGAAGGGTAGAGAGTTGGCAGAGGCTGTTGTGTTGGTGGAGCAGCAGCTCCCCCAGTGATCCCCCTCTGTGAGCAACAAAAGGGAGATCTTGGGGGCTTTCCTCCTCTGCCAGGCAGCAGAACACAGCCAGGGCACCTCACTGCTGGTGTTTGCAGAAGGACTCCCCATGCCACCACATTACACATCCCAAGGGCACAGCAGCTCCTTTGGAGCAGGAGGAGCGGGAGCAGCACCGCAGCCCTCCCCATGGCCAGCGCAGCGCAGCCCTGCACAATGGCACTGGGGACGGCTCCCTTCCAAGTTCAGCAGTTCAAGGAAATGATCATATCAAGAAAGGAAACCCCCTTAACATCAATATGAGAATTATTCTGCACATAATTCAGGGCTTTTGTGACTCCTCGCTTGCAGCCATTGTTTCTCACTCGTGCAAAGGCTGCTCGCTTCTGGCCTTGCCTAAGGAAGCACAAGCTGTGTGCAAAGACTGTGGGACAATTTTGAGGTTGGAATTTCACCATGAAGCTACTGTTTCAGTTATGAGCACAACGTTCATTGATAACCAGGTGGAGGTGTGCCTGTGGCTGACTATCACTTTTTTGAGGCACCATTTAGGATTACCAGTTATCATTGAACATTGCTCCACAAAAGAATTATTTATATATATAATATATGCATCTATTATATATAATGCATATATGTGTGTATACATATACATATATAAAAAATTGATAGCTCATCCCTTGTGCATTCAGAGCATGTTTAACGTGTGATGCAATCAGGTATGGACAAAAGAAACCCCAACAACTTATCGAATCTAGCACAAACCAAGGGGTTTAGTTCCTTTGATAGGAAAGCATAAACCATAAAGCCCAAAAAGACTTTAAAAAACTAAATCATTATTTCCACTTTCTTATTATCTATAAATACATCTATAAACTAGAAACGAATATTGCACCCAGGTCTTAAGCGCTCCCTATAGAGTAAGCTCTTGTCTGCCTAAGCCGGGTGTCTAAGAGTGCTCATCTTGGAAGTGGGAAAGTTCCCCTCTGGAACCATGGCTCTTGGGGGATGACCTGAGAAATGTCCTGATTTTTTTTTATAGATATGTATATTTTTTTACTCCCCTGCCAGGAAAAATAAGTTTTTTGGGAAGGGGAAGGAGCAGCCTTTGGCTTATGGCCTGCAGCCAGTCTTGGTGGGAGCAGGAAAAAGGATGCTCCCTGGGATGACAATAGCACATCTGATGCTTCTGTAGAGTATAGTAAATGGGCATAAAACCTGAAGCCTCTTTTACAAGGGTACTTACACTGAATTATAGTAGTATTATTATTATTAAACCAAATGATACTTTATCAGGGTGGTTACCCTGAATCAGTGCAGAGTCAGATGATAGCACCACACATGTCGCAATAGAGCAGTGATTCCAGCGCTTTTCCATGGAAGCCATCTGGAAACCTGGGTTAATCCCAGGCTTCTGCTCACAAATATTTGTGTGTGTGTTTACTTGCCCCTGAACCTCTTCTCCAAATAGTGTCAGCAATTAAACTCCATCCCAGCACTCTGCTCTGGCTGACCCAGGCTAACATGCAAAAGCACTGGGGTGTTAATGGGTGGTGGTGGCCATCCATCCTCCCAGTGTTAGGTGCTGGGGGGGTGTTTGTGAGGCTGGTTGGGCTTTGCTGCAGGTGTGTGTTAGCACAAAGTGCTCTTGGGCAGCTCCACATCCTCTCCTTGTTTTTGCTGCTCCCCTGGGGATTTGGGAGGCAATCTAACCTCTAATCAATTGTTGTGGGAGCTTCTTATACCTAGAACCATGCTAGAAAGGTCTTCTAGCAGAGCTGCTGGGGCTCAGAACTGCTTCCTCCTGCCCCTGGGCCCCCAGCCAGCTGAGGATCCCATTAGGAGAGGGAGGAGGAAATTACCCTTAAACAGCCACTCTGATAACGGCCACTTGGTTGGGGCAGTCTCAGATCTACCCACAAAGGGGTTAACTGAAAGAGGAAAGGTGCCCTCCCTCCTTGGATTTAAGCTGCAAATTCAAGTGTTGGGTCTAAATCAGGTGCAAAAGGATTGGGATTCCCAGTGAATTGTTATTGGATCTCAGGCTGTCTGATCGTGTGGAGTAAGGACTTTCTCTAAGTCCTTAGATGGCTGAGGTTTGATTTGGAATGGATGGAGAATGGCAGAAGATGCTGACATGCTGAAGTTCCCGCTCTCAGGCAGTGGGCACATGGTGGCTCCTTGGCAGCTTTGCCAAGCACTGAGGCCAAAAGCACCTCATTGTTCCTGCACCTCCTTCCTACCATTCACCAGCTGCTGGAACAAGGAGGATGTGTTGTGTCCTTGAAAATGAGGATGAGGCTTTGCTCTCCTGGGAGCATGGCAGCTGTATCCTGAGGCATTCATCTGAGCCTGGGTTCAAAGCAAGGGCTGCTGCTCGCCATTGCTGTGCAGTGATTTGCCTTCAGTGATCAGTCTAATCTCACAGTGACTGTGATGGCTTTGTGCCTGCGTGCGGCTGCCTCCTTCCTCCCCACTGTGTCTGCAGGAGAGGGGATGCTGCCCCCCTGAGCCTCCCACCCTCTCCCCAGCAAATCCAGGCTTCTTCTGTGGCACAGCTGGATCCAGATGTTGAAGCAGGAAGGAGAAGGTGGGAAACGGCGCTGCCTGCCTACGGAGCAGCAGCCTGCCCCGGGGGGGGGGTGTCTGGAGCCCGGCTTCCCAGCTCTGAGCAAGAGGTCCCTCTGGTGGGGATCTCTGCTGTAAAGCAACCCCGAAGCAGCGCTTGGACCTCCGGCTGCTCGGACCAGCAGCTCTTGCGCCCCTCGTTCCGCTCCCCGCGGGCAGTGTTGGACCCCAACCGGTTTGTTCATTTAACCCCACGGCGAGCAGGGGCAGCCCTGGCTCTGGGGCTGATTTCTGACCCTTTCCTCACTGCTCCTCCTCTCTAACCCGTTCGCTCCAGGCCCTTTGGCCGCACACCAGCCGGTGGCCTTGGCTTTATCTCACACTGCTCTGCTTCTGCAAACACACCAGGGCTTGTGCATCGTGCAGTCAAGGAGCCGTGCCAGGGCTGCCTGGGCAAGGCCAGCAGATAACACAGAGTGAGGGGATCCATCCAGTCTTTGCTGGTGCGTGAGGGGGCTGGAGCATCCCCTTCCCTTGCAGCACAGCAAGTTCACCCCATCGACCCACATCAGTGCTGCCCAAGGACCGCGCTGGCAGCCTGGCTCTGTAGGGTCAATGTGGTGCATGCCCCGCTCCTCTCTAATTGCAGTTTTCTTACTGCAAAAAATAACCCAGGAGGAAAACCAGGACATGTGGGTTGTTTTCCATAAGGAAAATAAGCCAAGGAGAAGAGTTTGCTTTATACTGAGTTTGCTGTGCTATCAGCAATAGCTTCTATCTCATTACAGAGGTCAGCAGGGAAGTTTTCCTCTGTGCCTGCTGGGGGAGAGAGACATCACCTCTCCCCGGCTTTGGATGTGTTATCGGTAAAGCCTTGAGTGTCGGGCTTGCCTCACTTTGTTTATGATTCCTGTGATGTCCCCACCCTGCTTCCAAGGGCTTGGCAGCCTTGGGGAGGGAAGGCAACCGCAGGCAGCGGGGTGGGAATGCTGCGGGACAATGCAGGCACAGGGTATGCAAGTGCTCGCGCTGGGCCAAGGTCAGCTATTGTTCCAGGGATTATAAATAGCCCTGCTGGTAATAACGCAAAAGTGAGCCTTGAAAGAAAAGCTTCATTTCTTCTTTAGCTCTGAGGTGAGGAAAGTGGAACAAGTTACAAGGCGGCAGCAGAAAGGAGTGTCTCCACCCTTGATCAGATCTATAAAACATGGTTATAAAGTTGTGCCTGAATTTCCTGCTTGTGCCAATACTGAGGCTTTTATTTGGTTTACCTGCAGAGCACAACAGGTAAATGTGCTCCGAGGAGAGATGTGAAACAATAAGCGTGTTTTCCCTGTTAAACAAATGTGACATTTGTACCCGGGTAGCAAAGTCAAAATAGGATTTAAATTATAGATGAAAAAGCTACTTCTCTATATATTGTTCCTGCAAAATCAGGTTCAGAAGAATAAATCAAGTTTCTGCTTGATGAAGTTTCAGATGCAGTGATTTTTTGTTTGTTTTTCAATAGCATTGGCTGGGCAAAACCCAAATCCTCATCACATCCATCCTCTGGGCGCAAGCATTGTGTTTGCCCCTTCAGAGCGGGACTGGCTGTGTCAGGGCAGGGAGTGCTCTGCAGGAACACTCTCTTCTGCAGTGCAAGTTCAAGGGCACTAAAAGTGAAAACAATTCTTGTTCAGCTGCTCCTGCTGCTGACTTACAGCCTATTCGCTGTGGTCTGTGGTTGCAATCGAATTCCAACTGATCTTGGCTCAGAGGGTTAATCCCTCTCTAAATCTCTGCATGATACTGTCTGACTCTCTTTCCCACATTGCTGCACAACATGATGGGTGGCTATGGGACACTACAGGAGCAGGATATCCCTTTTTATTAGTAGGGTTCTCTTTTCAAAGGAGGGGCTGATAGCAGGGTAATGCCAAGAGGCTTTTAATCTGTGTTATGTCTGCAGCTGAGGACATCAGCCTTTAGAAGTGCTATAGAGGAAGGCACAGTCCAAAAGATAAGATGCTGTCTGGACCATGGAAACCTGGGCTCAGTTGCAGGCTTACCATGGGATGTAGGGCAGGATACTTGGTCTCTCTGGTGCACACATGCTCAAATTAACTGAATTGAAACAAAAGAAAGTTGTGATTCTAATGTGTGTGTGTGTGTGTGTGTGTGTCCCGACTCTCACTTCTCCATCTGTGAATTTAATTTAGAAGTAATTATCACCCTAAATCCCATCCATGCTTTGAAGCAAATAGACACCCCAGATTCATTTTTCAGTCAAGGGCTGAATTATATGTGCAGATCCCAAACTGGCTGAGGAAAGGTAGCTTCAGAGATGTATCCTGTGACAGTGTGAAGTAGTTTCAGAGCTTCCCAGAGCTTTTATCCACATTCATTGTGCAGTCATTCTGCTTCTATTAAAGCATTCATTACTGCTAGAAATTGACTGAAAACCTGGACGTGCATCTCAGGCCCTTTTTGTGCACCAGAAGCTGCCACAGGTATTTAATTGCTTGTGCTTGTTTAACTGGATTGCGGGGAGATGAGATGAGATGGGCTGTGCCATTTAGCGACGGCACTGCTGCGATCGTGTGTGACCAAACGGAAAGCTCTGCACTTAGGCATCGAAACTCTGATTGCAAGGAAAGTGCTTGGAATTGTGCTCTGAAGTGCTCTGATTGTATTAATTACGGCATTATTGCACATTACAGCTTCAGTGCATGTGTTAGTTTAGATCTTGTCTTCCTCTGTCTTGCAAGCCCAGAAAAGATATAATTACAGCACATCTTTCCTTTTTAAGTTTCCTGCTGGGATATTTTCTGCTGGAAATCAATGCCTGCCACTGTGGCTGTGAAATTTCCTGAGGAAGTAGTTTAAATGGTGCTGTAAAAACCAGGACTGATTTAGCAAGCAGGAGCGATCCAATGTTGTTTCCAGAAACCCACAGCACTGAGGGCAACAGAGGGCAGAGGGGCTGTGGAGCTTGTGCCTGCTGGTCGCATTGCTCTGCAAATACCTGCATGGGAGTGATCATCAGAGGGGGAAAAGGGATAGGGATCCCAAGCAATGTGGATCCAGGACATCAGGAAGGATTGTCCTCTTCAGTGTCAAACAGGAAGGTCTAATGAAACAAGGGAAATAGCTTTATTGCTTCAAACTGCTCTAGTTCCAGGAGGTGTCCTGGTCTCTTGTTAGCGCAGTCTAGAGTCACGTTATGGGAAATAGCAGAATAATACCCTTTTTTATCTCTTCTAACTGCCTCTATTGATTTATGTTGGGATGCACCCAGCCCAATAGCGAGGCTCTGGTTGCAGTCCTGACCTTTGCTGGCACCACCAGCAGCAAGTGGGAGAGTGAGCACTGGCCAGCTGGGATTGCTCAGCAAGGCTCTCTTTCCATAGGCAGCAATAGAGATCTGTTTCTTACTCTCCTTTCATCCTTCCCCTGCTGTTAATGTGCCCAGAAGCAGAGGATGCCCCTTCAGCAAAGGGATGGTTCTGTTGTTTGCAGCCTCACCAACAGCACTTTGGATGGGAGGACAGGATGCCTCTGGGAGCCCTGCCAGGGCTAGGGATAGAGATCACCCCACTTTAAATGTCCTGCACGGGTCCTGGGGATATCAAATTGGAGTCTGTGCACTGAAGACCCCTTTCAGATGTGGCTCTGATGGGCAGTTTCATGCAATCCCCTCCCTAAGCCCTTGAGCTGCTGTAACAATAGCATCTTGATGGTGGTATTGCTGGATGTGAGCACTTACACCTTGGTGTGATGCTACCATATGAGCTGCTGCTCGAGGTGGAAGCTGAGAGCAGAGCCAGCTTCTCTGCTATATTCTAGGATTATGAATACGTTTTACATCAATTCACCATCAGGTGGAGCAGTTTTGGAAGAAAAGAGCTGGATTGTTCCCCATCCACCTTGCCCAGGTTCCAAATAGCCTGCTATAGCATCCTGCCCTCGCCATCAGTCAATCTTCAATTACTTGTACGTGAACCTTTATCTGCAGGGTAAAATAACGTGTTCACAAATAACTGCCAATAGTTTGGTAGCCCTGGGGCTCCCTTGGGAAGTGCAAGATGCTGGTTTTAGTTTCTTCATGCAGAAAACAGGAGTTCAACCCGGATTGTATTGGTTTGTGAGTGTGGGGCTGGCTGTGATGGCAGCTTGTGAGGAGCTGGGTCTGCAGAAGGGAAATGGGAGGATGCTGTGCAGCAATTTGGGGCATGTGCAGAAATCAGGTGCTTGGTGATGTTTCAGGTGAGGTGTTAAAGCATTTCCTCACATGAGCAGCAGGACAGTAAGGGTCTGATGTGCACGAAATGAGAGCCTCTGGTGTGTTGGGAGACTGAGCCGGGTCTTCAAACATGGACCTGTCCTACCTGTTCAATGGAGGCAGTCTGTGCTGCTTTGCCACAAGGCCACAACAGCAATAATCAGCTGTTTAGGGCAGATATTTGAGTTGTGCTCCAGGAACTCACTGAGTAGTACTTGCTTCGACACTGCAGGAGTAGCACATGAGTAAGTACCACTATATTTAGGCACTGGTGCATAAAGGGAAGCTTGCTGGAGTGAGGCATCTGAACCATGGTGGAGCACACAGGGGGATAAATGCTGGTTGAAGCAGAGGAAAAGAATGGATCTTTAAAGAGAGACTGGAAGAAAGCCCTTTGCCTCTGCAGGGCTCTGGGGAGAGGGGAAAGAGTATTTGCTTCAGTTCTAGAAAGGCCCAGGGTGAATGAGTGCACGCTGTCTGCATTAGCATCTTTGTGCTTCAGAGAAATACACCTGCTGATTCCTCTCAATAATAGGAGTTAAATGAGGTACATTAAATACACATTTCCTTGTCATGAATTTTCAGGAGCTCAATAAGGCTGTTTTGGCAGGTTAATTTGGCAGCCCTTGCAGTGATGTCTTTAAAGGTTCATTAAACCCTTCAACGAACTCTTGGGGTTTTTCTAAGTAAAAGACTAAAACAAAGGCATTTTTGTGAATAATAACCTGAGTAAAAAGACTTGATAAAACCTCCATTACATCGTGTGGTACCTCATCACCCTTACAGTGATGATATGATCATCCGATATAGGTGTTAGAGGTGAAATCCTGCCCAGTCCTGAGCACCCATCAATCAGGGGAGAGAACTCTGCAAAAGGAATAGACTTCATCTCCCCCCTCCTTGCATGGGGATGTAAAGGCAGCTACAATGGGGGTGCAGACAGGGCATCATAAAGCAGGGTGGACAACCCAAGGAGATGCCAGCCTCCCTTGCATTGCCCTGCCCGCCTGTAAACCCACTCTGTTGGTTTTGGCTGGTAAATGAAAGCCAAGCTGAGGCCTCAATCCAATGCTTGGTCCCAGGCTGTGTGGGAGAGTTTGTACACGGACCTACAAAAGACAGACTGTTTTGTCTGGGAGGGTTTTTGGTGGCTGGATGGTTCCCATCTCCCCCCCCCCCCAGCCAATTCACTGCAGGTTTCACAAACAATATTAAAGCCAATAATGCCTGTGCCAAGAAATTGTGATTCTAATCCTGCTTCCTGATATTTGCAATCCCGGCTTTTTTGGCTGGGGGAGCCATTTGTGTCAGCTGGCTTCTTCCCTGCACACCAAATAACTCTTCTTTCCCACTTTTGGGAAGCAGTTTGCTTGGCTAAGCTGGGAATAGCTCTCCCACCTCAGAATTAGCAATCGTCCAACAATGGTACCAATATCTGCCCGTGCAGGAACATCACCACGCTCTGCTGTGGGATAGGGGCTGAGGAAGTTACTGACACAGATACTGGGATAAGATAAGGGTTTAGGATGAGGGGAAGTGATCAGAAAGCCTCTGTACATGACAACTGGTTAATTTTCGAGCGGCCTGAGGCTATTTTAGTTACCGTCTCTTTTAAGGAGATCAACACTGAGGGCGAATTCCTTCCCAGATAAATCATGCTCATTCCACATGCACGAGAAAGTGGGGAATTTTGTTTTTCAAGTGGCTGCTTTGCATGTTTCTCTGGCTGGCAGCTTGCACACCCCTGCCAGAGCAGCGCCGATTGTGTTTGCTGCTCCTGATGAGGGAGGTTTAGCTTCGCCTGATGCTTTTGGGATAACTCTCCCTCAGACAACGCTGAAAAAGCACAGGAGTTTTAAAACATCCTTTCAGAGAAGGCATCATCCCCATGCTCTTCATGTTTGAGGGTAAATTAGGGGGGTTCTTTAGAAAGGAAGGGGGAAAACAGCCTCAGGGGACAAGCTGCTTTTCCATCACCCTGGCAGGCTGGGTTTATATCCTAAGCATGGGGCAGGGAGGGCAGCCAACAGCAATACCCGGGCTGCAGCCACCTCCCTTTCGCAGCACTCAGCTGTTTCCCATGTCACTTCTGGCCTGAGCTTTGCCATTCACCTGACCCTGTTTGCATGGTGCTGCAGTTCCTCCACAACATCCCGTGGGAGATGCATGGAGGCCAGGAGTGATGCGGTAGTGAGGACCATGGATGCAGCATGCCTGTACCTCCTCGCCAGGACTCCAAGCATCACCTTTGCATGCTGGGCAATGACAGATGAGGAAAAGCTTTAGTCTTTGCTGCCTTCTCAATGCTTTGAGATTTGATTGCAAATACTTTGGTGTAGAAAGAGAATGAGGACCTGGAACATTGTGAACAGGGCCTTCCTCTTCATGTAGGCAATTGTAGCTGAGTGTAGAAGCTTCTTTCCCTCCCATCTGTAAGCTGTGTGCATGGAAAACAGTGAATACCCACCTGCTCTCACACACAAATCTCCACACCTTCCTGGAGACCATTCTAGGAGAGCATTCCTCTGGAGACACGAGTATCTCCACGTGCAAACACCAGTGTTAGTCCATTTTATCTGAGATTTATCTGCCACTTTTTCATGGTTAAAGCACAAGTTGAGTCTTGGTTCTAAATCAGCCAGAAACATGGTGTAATTTTTCCATGTTTGTTACTTGAATTAGGAATAACTGAAAGAATTAAGATATATTGGACCTTAGAAACAGCTCTGGTATCTTCCATACAATCTGCACTGGTTTGTACTGCACGAGGAAGCCAACGTTGCCCTTGGATGCTTTTAAATCTCTCTGTATGTTGTAATTGGCTTATGAAATTATGGCAAGCGCTGTGAAAAGGGCCTCAGTAAGTCATCCAATCTGTTCCACTGGCCCAAAGCTAATTTGTCTCTCTAGCCAAAACAATGGATTTGGCACCTAGTAAAAGCTGGAGATGGTTTCCTTACAGTTGCAGAAATGACTCTGGATTTGAGGGTTAAACTGAATGCATCTTTGAAGGAGTCAAACACATGTGGCTTGGGGGGGGATTTCCCCCCTCCTGCCCTGTCTCAGGGACCCTCATGCTTTGTGTGAGTTTTTAACCTCCCATGAATGAGCACCAGCTGAAGTTTCCTGCTTCTTGCTGTGGATAATGGTGTCTCTCTTAAGAGGAAAAGCTGCAGAACTGTTCCTATGGTTTTCAGTAGCTCTTGACCTTAAGCCAGGCCTCGTTTCTGTAGCTGGCTCCTGTCTCTACAAGAAGCCGAATACAAGGGCAAATTCAGCTGAGTGAACTTATGGATCCTGGTCTGAATGCTGCCTCTTGAGTCTCTCTGCCATTTGGTTCATCAATTCTGGCTGGCAATAAGCTTGCAATGAGCTCTTCTCTGCTCACATGAAAGCACTCTGATTTCCTGATGTGTGTTGTGCATGTTAAACTTCTCAAGTGGATTCTGCGTTGGGCAGCATCTGCTTTTCCCAGTCTCAGCCCTGCTTGCAGCCCTGGTATTGTTTTACACGGATCTGAAGGCCATGTGTGTTTGTCCCTTCCATGGATAATGTAGCTTCTGTTAAGAACCATCACGTGCTTTTTGTTTTGATCCTTTTCCCATGTGCTTGGGATGTGCTTGGGGTCATCTTTGCTGCAAGCTGCAGATCACGTACAGGGCAGTGAATATTTATGTGCTGGATTTACAAGTAAGGTGTTGACTGCAGTTGCAATGAGGCGTTATTACTCCGTGTCAGTGGATTTGACAATAATCTGTTTTCTTTGCTAACTCTTATCGCCGTGGATTTGTTTTGTCCACAGCAATAGGATGTCCAGAAATAAATACAGGGCTTCTGTTTCATTTAGGTGAGTCTGAAAATGGCATTTCCACATGTTCATAGACTGGCCTTTTGTTGTTGAGCTTTGTTTTGATTTTTTTTTAACTCGAGTTTTGGTATCTGAAGGTTTCACTTTGCTCATGTTTCATTTACCAGCATGGATTTGAGACCCTGCATGGCACTGCCAATAATGCCCCTTTGCCGTGCAAATGTGCTCAAAGATAAGGCTTTAGTGTATATTCTTGACTGTGCATAGATGGGGAGGCAAAGACTAAATCTACCTGAAACATTGACGTGGGCTGGTTATAGGGAGATGCTTGTGGGGAAATGATGCTTCTCCCTTCCCCCCCATGCACGTCATCTCTGCTGTCAGTGTGTAAAAGTCCCCAGTGACAGGTCACAGATGAGCAGAGATTTAACTGGTGGTGGCTGATCTCTTTCAGCAGAAGCCAGAAATGTTATCAGTCCGTCACAAGTATTGAGATGCTCAACTCAAATGTTCTTTATCAGAGTTTCTGATAGGAATTGGTACAGTGACTTTGAATAAATTGCTGTGTGGGGCATAGGGAAGGCAACCCCAGGGTGACACTTTCCGTATGTGTTCCTGAAAATCCCCCCAGGCCCCATCTCTTGCTATTGATGCCTTTAAACCCCTTAAAATGAAGCTGTAGAAGCCCAGCTCTTGCTGTTGTCTGATCTGTTTTGTCCTTTTGAAAACCTTCCTGTGTATCTTGGAGCCAAATGCTCCGGCAGAGTGTGAATCTGTTCAGGATTTAGTTCAAAGGGGCTGGAAGGAATTCCTGGTATTGCAAAACAGGCAGTGCTGGAGGCCAATCGCTGCCCCGTCGGCCAAGGCAGGCTGCACGGGACTGGCTGGAGCCCAGGGCTAGCAAATGGGTGACTCAAAGCATTGGGTTAGTCACTGCTTGATGGGGAATCCAGTAAGATGTCTTGGAGGACTGCACTAGATAGGATGTTCTCCAAACATGGCAAGGCAAGAGTTGCTCAAACAACTGAGAATTCAATGCATGCCTTAATTTAAGCGTGCCTTAATCTTCCTAGCACTGTATTACCATGACAACTCCATCCATATTTCGAGAACAATCACTTCCAGCCATTCAACTATCAACTATGTACTCAGTGTAACAAAATAATTCATAAAAAAATGGACTAAGTGCCAGGAAAAGATGTGATCAAGCAGTCTTATGATACTCAAGAGAAATACTGCACTGCTCCAGTGTGCATGGGAGTTTATATTTTTGTTAAAAATAGATGGAGATGAATGTAAACTGAACACAGAGAATTACTGAGATAGCTTCGAATAAATGCTGGGGGTGTTGAAATTGCAGCACCAAAGGAACAACATGGTAAGCTCTTGCAGGGTTTGGTAATAAAATAGTCCTTTACTTGTGGGTTGCTGAGCTCTTCAAGGTTAAACTTAAGCATTATTATAGACTTTAGGAAAATGTAGATTCCCTTTACTCTATGTATTTCAATGACCTGTGACCAAGTGAGAGCTGACTGGATGAGCTCCCCATCCCCTGCTCTCACAAGAGGACACTGCATGGTCCTGATACTCAATTTCAGCACCCTTGCAATGTTTTTGCCTTACTAGAGTGGAGTAAAGCAGCAATGGTGGTGGCCCCTTATGGAAGGATCTAGAAGTGATAATGTGGTTTGCAGCTGGTTTCTTGAGACGCACACTTTGTTATTAATATTTACAAGGACATGTAGTGATAGGACATGGGGGAATGGCTTTAAACTGACAGGGGGTACATTTAGGTTAGATATCAGGAAGAAGCTCTTCACAGAGCTGCTATGTCTACCCCAGAGAAGCTGTGGATGCCCATCCCATCCAGTGTTCAACGCCAGGTTGGATGGGGCTTGGAGCAAGCTGCTCTAGTGGAAGGTGTCCCTGCCCGTGGCAGGGGATTTGGAACTGGATGAGCTTTAAGGTCCCTTCCAACCCAAACTATGCTGTGATTGTATGAATATCTGACAGTCTATGCCTAGAAAGTTTGGGACCACCAAGAGAGGGCATGCAGGTCTCTCTGCTATCTGATGGTTGGGTTTTTCATGATTTATGAGGATGAATGCAATGGGATTCCTGAGGATTTTCCTAAATATTTCCCTGATAGTCTTTATCCAGCCTAATCTCCAAATCTTTTTCAGAGCATGCTTTTCTCCTCCTAATAGAATCATAGAATAGTTAGGGCTGGAAAGAACCTTAAGATCATGAAGTTCCAACCCCCCTGCCACGGACAGGGACACCTCACACTAAACCATGGCACCCAAGGCTCTGTCCAACCTGGCCTTGAACACTGCCAGGGATGGAGCATTCACAACTCCCCTCGGCAACCCATTCCAGTGCCTCACCACCCTTACAGTAAAGAACTTCTTTCTATCCAATCTAAACTTCCCCTGTTTAAGTTTAAACCCATTACAATCCTTGTTGTTCATTCCCTGAGAGTGTCTGTGCAGAATGAATCTGCTCTGTGCTCTGCACCCCTGAACACAAGAGGTCTCATACAAACAGGGGGGCACAATGGGGCACCCCAAATCCCATTGGCCACAAAAGCCTTTGCCTCATGGCCAGCCGAGCCCCACCTCCATGGCCGTGCATTCCTGCCTGTAATCCAGGGCGAGACTAAGCACCAGATGTCTGACCTTCTCACCCTCCTGGCAACATGAAATGTCCTTTCCTGTAAAGTTCTGCAGGGTTTTATTTTCCTGTCTTTTCCCAGTCTCCAACTGCTGGTTATTATCGTTATTAAGCATAAATGGCCTCTTTCACACTCGGCAAGGCGAGTGCTCCGCTGAATCAAGCCTAACTACTGTGAAAGGGTTCGCATGATGCTGCTGAGAGTGATTCAGAGAGCGACTTGCAACTAAATTAATAAGAGAAAAGGACATTAGGAACCCATGTCGCTTTGCAGGCGAGGGGATATTTCCATATGCTTGGATCAAGAATGTATCCTGTAATTTACTCTTGCAAAGGAATAAAAGACCACGGAGAAGGTCTTTCCTTAGCTTCCTTACCCTGTCGGAAGCACACCTAGGAAGGAGATATCAAAAACTGAGCAGTGGGAAAGTATTAAGATCATAGTTTGACTCACAGGCCAAATGAGCCCTTGTTTTTCAACGGTGAATGCAATTGCCTAAAAAGAGCTCTGGCAAAGGGCATCCATCTACACAACCCAGCAAGGAAAGAAATCCTATATATTTGACATGGAACAGATGGGTATTGGCCTTACGCTGTGCTTTTAATTTATCATCCAGCACATCTCTGCACTAAGGGCAATGTGAATGCAAATGTTCCTTCTCCCTGCATGAAGGGCTGAAAATAGCTGAATGCAGGTTACAGTTACGGGCATGCAGCTATCGGAAAGCCTCTAACCGCATCCTGTTACAATTAATGGCCTGCGTTCAGAGCGCCTCACGCTGCGATGCCCTCAAATATCACAAACTAAGCAGGCTCGGGCAGGATCGTGATGAGGTGAGGAGAGCTCGGAAGAATCCCCCTGCCTTGGCAGCTGGGGTTGTTCCCGGCTGGCGCTGTGCTCATTCCCAGCACGGCCCAGGACAGGCTGCTGCGCAGGGGCAGACTGGAAAACTGAGGCTGAGATACAGGGTTAGGGGCTGCTTGCTTTGGTTTCTGTCTTTTTCTTCTTTTTCTTGGTGTTTGGGGGTTTTTTGGTTGTTTTTTTGTGTTTTGGTTTTTTTTTTTTTAGGTTTTTTTGTGCTTTTATTTTTTTTTTTTTTTTTTCCGGGATTTTTCTTGGGTTTTTTTAATTATTATTTTTTTTTATTATTTTTTTTCTTCTGTCTTTTTTCTTTTTTCCCTTTTTTTTCCTTCTTCCTTTTTCCTTTTTTCTCTTTTCTGTTTTTCCTTTTTTTTCTTGTTTTTTTTCTTGTTTTTTTTCTTGTTTTTTTTCTTGTTTTTTTTCTTGTTTTTTTTCTTGTTTTTTTTCTTGTTTATCTTTTCTTTGTTGTGGTTTTTTTTTTCCTTTCCCTTTTCTCCCCTTCCTTTCCATTTTTTCCACTTTTTTTTTCT
>JANHGB010041151.1:0-13978 GCA_026283785.1 Coracopsis vasa | reverse complement strand
TTAGGCAGAAGCTCTTCCCTGTGAGGGTGCTGAGGCGCTGGCACAGGGTGCCCAGAGAAGCTGTGGCTGCCCCATCCGTGTCAGTGTTCAAGGCCAGGTTGGACACAGGGGCTTGGAGCAAGCTGCTCCAGTGGAAGGGGTGTTGGAGCTGGATGAGCTTTAAGGTTCCTTCCAACCCAAACCAGGCTGGGATTCTGTGACATTGAACCTCACCACCGCCTGAGTGACCTGAAAATAGCAGGGTTAGAATTGTCTAATGTGGTAAAAATGTCTGCTGCTGGCCCATCACCAAGGCTCCCAATCTGTTCCAGGGAAGTAGAACAGGACCCTCTGGCTGCTGGGAGCTTTGATGAAGAGCAGATCACTGGATTCAAGCCTCTGTCCCAGTTTCAGAGGGCATCTGCTCTTGGAAAACCAATATTAAGAGACATTTCAGTGCATACCCTTTTATTTCCAGTCACAGGTGTACCAAGGCAAATCTGGTGGTGCAGTGGAATGATATACTAATGACAGGGAAATCTGCACCTTGAATATATCCCAAAGCAGGTTTGACGTTATTGAGGCAGGGTCATTACCATTAACTCTATTAGCAAGACCTGGAAAATAGATATTTTAACTTTAATTGAATTTCATATAAGTTGCAACCTGGCCTTTAACAGGGAGGTTTCATTTTAATTCATCACACTCAGGCATTTGCTTTAGGCTCTTGGATTTAGTCTCCAAAGCTGCTCAAGTCATTTTACCCCATTGAAGGCAGAACCCGTAACTAGAAAATGAACATGGTTTGCTTTGGTGTCTCCTAATTTAGATGTAACAGTGCCCAGCAGGGACCAAACGTCTGACATTTCTTGCCTAAAGTTGTTCACATTGTCTCACACAAAGGTGGGTAAATTGGCAGTTGGACACTAAGCAGAAGTGATGTCCTGGTGCCAGTCCATGAGCTGGAGAAAACAGATTGGAGAAAACGTTAGTAAAGACACGCTAATGCCCCTGTACAAGTGTATCCAGTCAGCATCCCACATGCCACAGACCTGTTTATTATCTGGAAGCTAGAGCAGGAGCATCCCTCCCTCCGGCTAGCGGTACCCAGCTCCTGGAGTCAGGATAAATCTTCACTGTGCATCAGCACCAGCTTCCACTCAGCCCCTGGCTGAGTCTGGCTCCTCTATGGCAAGTCAACAGGAGCATTCCATGTCCTAACAAACCAGAGAAGAAAGGCCTGGTGCAAACTGAACTCAAACCAAAGCAGGAGAAACGCCTGATGCAAACTGAGCTCACTCTGGTCATAGCAGTGACTGCATTTTTAATAAACAAATTATGCCATAGCAAAGCAAGTTAACATCTCAAACACAGTGGAACTGTTTGTAACTCGTTTGTTTAGAAAACAAATATCTCCTTCATATCACATTACATTGTTGAATTATTTATTTGCAGCCAAAATACCTGTGTTATTTGTCCTTGTTGCTATTACAAATACCGAATTAATGTTCATTTATTTCTCTACTTATGTTGTGGAGATTGTATTATGACTCTATCAATTGCCTTTTTTTTCCCTCTAAGAAACTTATTTCAATCCAATTTCTTATGTCATGTTACAGATAAATGAAAGCAAAGGCCCCCCATATTGTATGTGAAATCTGTAATACCATGGCTCTAGAGTAATGCCTTAAACAATCAAGCTAAATATGTCAAGGGACTTTTTAATACACTGCACTGATGAAGCAAGAGTATTAAATTTATTCAACCGTGAAGAAGGCTTTGATTATCACACACCTCAGCTGTGCTGGCGTGTGCTGACCAGGAGAGGAAAAAAAATAAGGGAAAATGAAATGTGATTAGTTCCTGATGGGTTGAAATTCCTTTAATACGCGGAACAAGGAGGGAATTCACATTAACAGCTTCCATCGAGAATACGGCTTTTTCATACCTACTCCACACCACAATGAATCAGTGTCCCCAAAGGGTGATAAGTCTTATCGATACCTGAATGGGAGCAGATGGGGTGGCTCAATCATTGCTGCTTTAACATTTGCTGTATTCAGTGGGTGTTGTGTGCACCTCTGCAGCCGGTAAATAACCATTCCCTGCTTCACTCTCCGAAGCAGGAGTGATGCTTTTGTCAGCAGATTTGGTTGTGCAGATTGGGAAAAGTGATTCAGTTACAACTTATTTTTGACCTGGAGCTGAGCAAAAGCCTATTTTTAAGGTCCTAGTGAAAAAAAAAAGGTTAAAAAAAGCTGTAAAGCTTTTGGGTGAGACAATGATCATCTCATCAGCGGTTGTCAGTAGATGGAGAAACCATGAGGAAGTTTAACAGGCTTACAACGAATCAGGTGGCTGTGGCAGCACCGCAGGGTTATTTGCCTGTTTAAGGCAGATGCTGGGTTTGCAGGGCTGCATTCGCGTGTATGAAGTATGTGTAAGAGAGGGTCCAGCGCCCGTGTGCGCAGTGCAGACGTTTACAACCGAACTATTACAACTCCCTGTTTTGGTTCCCCGCTGCCTCCGCAGGGATTTCACACGAGCTCCTCAGCACCTGCCAGGGAGGAAGCACAGAAATGTTAATAGAATTCATGGAGAAGTGTGAGATCCAGTTTAAAATGCTCAGCACTGGCAATTTGTGTGGGAGCAGAAGTGGTTTGATCACACTGGGGATGGGGGCCAGAAGGGAGGATGAAATCTGCATTGGGAGGCACAATACCAAGGTCCAGGGGCACCGCAGCTGCTGGATGCTCCTTCTTCACCTGCCTGTGGCAAAAAGCATCCCTGATCATGAGGACCTAGAGCTGCCCATGCAGAGCACACCACCCCCGAGGCAGCAGCTGGGGAAGACACCCCAAATCCAATAGAAGCATAGAATCAAGGAATTGTTTGGACTGGAAGCTCGTCCAGATCCACCCCCTGCCATGGCAGGGACACCTTCCACTAGAGCAGGCTGCTCCAAGCCCCATTCAACCTGGCCTTGAACACTGGCCAGGGATGGGATGGATTTGTGCAGCCCCTGCCTGAGAATCCTTCCCCAAGGCTTTCCACTGGGATGTGCTGGGATAGTGATGCATAGACCCAGGAGAGATGTGGGGCAGCGAAGGGGGATTCCAGCTGTGAGAGTGCCCAGGTCTTGCCATCTGTGATGGAGCCCCTGGTGAAAGGGCATTCCCAAGGGATTTAGTGCTCCAGGAAATCCCCATGGTCTGTACAGTAAGGGGATTTGTTGCCTTGCATTGAAACGTGAAAGTTTAGCTGGATGGGTGACAGGTTTTATGCAAATCATGCATCACTGATCTGGCTGCTTCCGCTGGATCCCACGTATGACAGATGAGAGCTGGAGAACCTGTGGATTTTAGCAGTGCTGTGCTGAGGATGATAAATGCAGTCTTCAGCCAGCACCTTCAAGGTTCTTTTTCTTTTTAAGAGGGACATGCATATGGTTAAAAGCACTTGGAACCTCAATAATACTTGCCTGCACCAATGATTGATATATACAGCATAAATACTCATGCAGCGTGCACAGCTTCTGATAGACAAGCAGCATTTGCCTTTAACATTTGGGCTGGTGATCAAAGTCCAAGTGGGGTTCTGTTGTCTTTCTCTTTCAGATGAGTGCTCCAGAGCTATTATTTCACTTGCACCTTGCTGTTGACTGCACAGGCACCAGATCACCCTGCTTCAGAAGACCAGCCCATGACAGCGGTGTCGTGGTTTTAGGCACTGGGGCGATAAAGTCGTGGCTCAAGCTGCTCTTAGCAGCACTTGAGGCATGAGAACTTTGGAGGTGCTGGGCTCTCCTCAGCAACAGTCTCCTCTGAGCAAGCAAGAGACGTTTTATCTCCCCAGTTCTTCAGTAGGTTACAGAAAGTGTGAGACTAGAGGTGGAAAAACACAGCACCCCCATGGCAAGCTGAAATGGAAGCACGTGAAATAGATCCCGGGTATTGGAAGGAAACCGGGAGAAGACAAAGCCTGCTGAGCATAAGACAGAAAAATGGCAAAACATAGAAAATGAACAACCCTTGGGAGCGAGGCTGTTGTGACAGACTCAGAGGGCTCCGTGCTTCCCAAGCTGAGTGCCGGCTGAAAGAGGCCTGGAGCTGCAAGCAAATAAATGTTCTCCTGTAATTTGGTTTCTCCTGTGTTCATGGAAACAAAAGTTGCATTCAGAAATACCTGACTTCAGTGTCAATTTTATTCCCAGTGGAAGCACAGGCAGGGCTCTCAGCTTTAGCATGAGAGGGCTCATTATTTAGTGGTCTGTGAGATGTTTCGCAGCCTGTTCCTTCATTTACCACACCACTGGGACACTGGGTACCAGGTGGAAACGGGAGCCTTGGAATGTCATGGCTCTTCAGGAGGTCCTTCCTCTTCTTCAAATATTTCCTAAGAGTTTTTTGATCCTCAGTGACATTTTGAAGGTAAAAGCAGATGCAAACCATTAGCACAGGAATACCAACACCAGCTCCCACCGAGACCCTCTGGCTTGGGACCTGCAGAGGAGCACCAGGGCAGAGCCAGCTGTGCTGCCATAAACTGCCCATGCACCAGCAGCCTGTGGCTTCGAGGTCCCCTAGACCACAGCTTGTGTCTTCTTATCAAACACATCTAATTGCTTTTCTCTAAATGGTGTGATTGCTCCCGGTGATCCCACAGCCTGCTGGCATCCACCATGCTCGGTGGCTTTGAGTTCTGCTGTTTGCCTCTGATCACGTTGCACTCCCTCCTGTTGATGTTCAAGTGAAACAGAAATCATTGAATCATAGGATCACACAGCGGTTTGGGTTGGAAGGGACCTTAAATCTCATCCAGTTCCAACCTCCCACCATGGGCAGGGACACCTTCCCCTAGAACAGGTTGCTCCAAGCCCCTGTGTCCAGCCTGGCCTTGAACACTGCCAGGGATGGGGCAGCCACAGCTTCTCTGTCCCAGCACCTCACCACCCTCACAGGGAAATGAATCATAAATGTATTTTTAATAAATAAATAGATATATTTTAAGCCTGTTCTGATTTAATTCAGGTTTTTTTCAGCTACAAGTAAGGCTTAGCCTTCAGCTTCAGTTTTGTTACAACACCAGAGGAGGCAGTGATAGTTCTGAAGAGATGGTTTTAGGTGTTTGCTGCTTTGAGAATGTTTCAAATACTTTTGGAGAAAGCCTTTGCAGATCATCATTACATAAATCTGGATGGTCTTGGTGCTTGAAAGAGGTGGACCTCTGGCCAAGGAGGACACAACTGTTTGCTGCAGTACACAGAGTCTGGGTGGAGGGGCTGCACGTTGTTGGGTCCTCTCCCCTTGGGCAGAGGTACAGTGGATTGTGTGAACCAGAGGAACAACTGATGAGAAGAGGATGAGAAGGAAACAGCCTCAAAGGGAAGGCTCAGGTCATGGCGCTGTTCCCTGAGTGATTTTCAGATATGTGGTAGGACGGCAGCGTGAATCCCTTGATTCATGAGAGCCAAAACTCCATGACATTTCCTCCCTGTGCAATGGCAATTAAAGCTGGATGAGGCTGGGGTGGCTGTTTGGGAAAACCTTCCAGTGCTAGGGAAGGGCTCACCCAGGTGGGCGCAGGAGCATGGGTGGCATCAGCTCTTCTCGAGTCCCTTTGGAATCAATATTAATAGCAACGTGTGAGCAGGCGCTGGATCTCGTGTCATCTGCAAGGAACCCAGTGAATATTTCAGCAGGATTCCGACGGCAGCAAGAGATGAAACGCATGACAAGCCCAGAGTCTCATGGAATAATATTTGCTGATTGAGAGGCATGTGGCTTTTTTTAAAGAGTATGGGGGCCATCATTTGGGACTTGTTCTTGTGAAGAGAGAACCCTCCTGACAGGCTTCAAATCCTTGGCACAGCTTCATAACTTTATCAAAGACAAGCGTCAAAGCGAGAACTTTGTTCTGGAATAAAAAGGCAGAAAAAGAATCAATAGGAAGCACAACAAAACAGAAGATCAGGATAATCGTGTTGTACCATCAAAAAGGTGCAGTTTCCGTGCCTTTTGTGAAGTTTTCGTCATGACAGTTTGGTCTCGATAGCACAGTGAAAATAACTTGCTTGTCTTGTGATTGACGGGAAATTTAAATGCTACCAAGCAAATGCCGGGAGGAAAAAAATCTTAGCTCACATATTGCACACCTTAATGCAACATTGGATCCAACCGCTTCCCCTGTGAGCTAACGGGTAATTGGACCCATATGGCACCCAAAAAAAGTGCAAATTTGGGTTTTCAGCATGAGGAGAAGTTACCTGGGAAACTGGCTCCATTTAGGTGCTTATCAATATTCAGTGCTATTGCCAAGACAAGATAAAGGAATAAGATGGAAACTTGAGAGCTTTAGATAAAATAGGCCAATAAATGCATCAAGGGAGAAACTAAGCCTGCAGCAGCTTCTCCTGATCTTGAACTTCAATCCTGACCATCATAACAGAAATAAATGTCAGCTGTGTCTCTATAATAGCAGCACTGAGTGGTCCCTGTGTGAACACTGTTAAGATTGTTGGCTTTTTTAGTGCTTGGTGGGTTTTTTCTCTCTACATGTTTCATTAAAGAACTTGTGAGTGTTTTTGTCTGCTCCCTTTTTTCTTTCTTTTTATCTTTATTTGTATAATCCACTTCCCATCAGTTTATTTCTGGATGAGTTATCAGTGAAGGAGCAGGTACATCCTGGATGTCTTGGCTGTCTGCTGTGCGGCCGAGGGTCTTCAATCCCCATGGGACCGCAGCACAGGGCTGGCTTTCAAGCAAGAGGCAACACTGCTGTTGTGATCAGAACAAGGTAGGGTCATCCATAATCCTTAGTTTGCTTAATCCAGAGGGAAAGAGGAATGGAACAATGCCAAAGTCACAGTGACTGTTGGCTAGTTATCAACACGGGGCTTGGTATTGACTCCCGTGTCATGCCTGTGAGTTACAGCACATTGCAATGGGCAATGTGCGCTTATCCTGATTCCCTACAAACACTGCCATGCTGCAGGGTGATGGAGCCAGATGCTCCTTCCCAGCTGCAGGAGTGGCCAAAGCAGCCTTTGAGGCTGGGCTGTGTACTGGTTCCGAGTTAATGATCGGCATTGCTGGGACCCACCATTCAAGGCTGACTTTTAAATGAGGGGAAAACAATTATTTTCCTTGTGTGTGTTTTGATGTGCTGCTTGTGCGTGCTGGCACAAGCCCCTCATTAGTGGCAGACTGTCTGGGACTAAAGCATGGCCAAAACCACGTCCTTTCTGTCCACTTGATCTGCGAAACAATAAAAAACTTTAATCATGGAAAAGGAAGGGCCAGCGGCCTGCTTGTGTGATACAGAGTGCTCCTTTTCATTAGGCCTGAGGCTGACACCGGCTCTTGTTAAGAAATACTGGTTTATTGCAGCGGGCTGGGAGATGAGATAAGAATGAAATACCAAAGACACCCGCACAAACACAGAGCGGGTGACAAATTGAAGTGATAAGGTCTCTGGAGCGGGTATGACCCTGCCTCATATTTGCTGGAGAAGCTGAGGCAAATTGCAGTATAATCAATTAAAACTGGTGCCCTGGGCCTGGGCAGAGCTGTCCTAAAGGAAAATATCATGGATAAGTTTCCCCTTTACTTTTTGTCAAGGTTCTGTGGCTTTGCAAACAGATGATGTGGCTGCAGAAAACAAACCTCTGCAGGCACCACAGAGGGGATGGCCCCGCGGCAGCCCTTGTGTGGATTAACCTTACATGAGGACTGGATAATGATTCCAGGATTTTCCTCCCCACGGGGACACTCCTGCAGCGTGCACCACCTCCCAGGCACAGTGGGGTTTTTGGCTTGGAGGCTGATCTTCCCATCCACCCCCATCCCAATGCTGGGGGACACCCTGTCCCCAGCTGGGTGGCAGTGACCAGACCCCTGGGACAGCCACCATCATGGGGACCCCCATCAGCCCCTCTCCTCTGGCTGAGGAGCACCTCAGCTGGAGGTCTATGCACCAAACCCATGCCTTCCTGGATTGAAACACCTGCAGTGGTGTCTGTATGGAGCTGGAATGGGTGCTAGGCTGTGCTCTGGATGTGCACCCAGTGGATGCTCATCCGCAGACGGTGGCCATGTGGGCACTCAAATAACACCTTTTCTCCTCTCTCATCAAGTGAACTGTGACGTGTGGGTTTGTGCCAAGGCGAGCTGGGTACTTCAGTCAATGCTCCCATTCTGCCCACACAGAACCAGCAATGAAGCCTCCCTTCCCCAGCACCGCACAGCACTTGTTTCTCTATTGCCTTTTATTCAGCAGTTCTGCAGTGTGCTTCACGTACTGCAGCCGCCAGTTCTGCTGAGCTCCTCAGGACTGCCTGATGGCTTTCTTGCAAAGCCTTTCATTATACCTGTCATCTGAACCTTAAACACTTGGCAACGCGCTGGGACGGCGCTCGAGAAACACAGCGATTATTTTTACACACGCCACCTGTGAGAGAACATTTGGGAATGCAAACCTGAATGAAGCTGCAGCATCCCACGTGGAAAGGGTGGGATATGGGATATGGGATGTCCTCCGCAAGTAACCTCTTCCCTTGGTTTCTTAAAGAGCCACCAGTACAAGTGTTTCACACACACACACACACACACACACACACATGTGCTGTTTGGGAGGCTCTGTTGTTCACACACAGCTGCTGAGTGCCAGGAGCTGTTGATGTAGGGAAATGCTATCTCAGCGCTCCGCATGCTAAGGCACTGTTTTAGATAGAATCCCAACAAATAATGTGGTTTCTCATTCTCATTTATCTCACCAAACAATTTTAGGGCTGACTGAGCTCTTCCCAGAGAGTGCTGCTACTGTAGAACGGGGCTAATTATGGGATTTTGGATAGAAAAACTATTCAAACACCTCAGAAGACCAACTTTAAGTGTGCACATGATTTGATGGGGAATTTTCTTCACTTCACAGATCCCCTTATTACTCAAGGGTGACTCCTTCAGAAATCCCTCCCACCAGAGACAGGAAGAAGGAAAACCCTGCTAGGGTAGGTGTAGCCCTTCCAAAGAGGATTGATTAAGCTCCTGCACTAGTGGCAAGGACAGGATTTTAATCAGCACTGTGATTCTCATTGCTTTGGACCATTCGGAAAAGCCCATTTCCTTAGACACATACCACTTATTCTTCTCTTTGCAGCCCCCACGTCCTGTGAAGTGCTGCTGGATGCGTGGTGCTGTTTATGCCTCAGCTAATTCCAAGGATCTGGGTATTTCAAAGCTTTCAGTTGATTATTTTCTGAGTGTAAGTTACATTTGAAAGTCAAATGATCTTTTCAGAGGAAAATTCTGTTGTCGTTGAAATTGGGTTCGTTTGAAAACATCAAATAAAGTTCAATGAAATTTTGTTTTTCAAACACTGAAATCAAATATTTCAGTGGAGTTGACACATTTCATGGCAACAGTTTTAAGGGAATGTTTTTGATGTTCAGTTTCCGCAGAGCTTGGCCAAGTGAAGTCATTAGTGTGCACACTTAAAGAAATTAAGGCTTCTGAAGACGAACATTATGACAAGATTTCAACTTCATTACAGAAAAACATTTCTATTAATGCAAAATGGCTTTAAAATATTAGAATTTTTGTTTTCTTTAATTCAGATTTGAAGATGGAAAATTCAGTCCCTGAAAGAGCAAATACAGATCCTGCCTTTATGACAGGAATTACCATTGAAGTCCCAACCAAATTTTGCTTTAAAATCAGCTGTAATTAGAGTCAAACATGGGTGATTCCAAACAAGTTATGCTCAAATAATTTTTTGTATGTTACAATATTACTCAAATCTTTATGCTGATGATAAATGCCAATGGGGATGCAAAGGGAAGCAGGGAAACCATGTTCTTTAGATTTAAACAAATGCTTGTAGGAAAGACTTCTATTTTGAGTCCTAGAATCTCAGACTGGTTTGGATTGGAAGGGACCTTAAAGCTCATCCAGTTCCAACCCCTGCCACGATCAGGGACACCTTCCACTACTCGCAGCTGGAATTGAAAGGGATGGTGAGACAGTGTGGGATGGATGAGGTCCTTTGCTCAGTCTGTGTGCATCGATCCATAAACCAACCCCTCCTCCCTGTTGCTCGCACCTCTCCGGCTCCCCGGTGAGCTGGGAAAGGGAATTCAGTCTCCCAGTGCCAAGCTCCCTGCACTGCAGCCACCAGCGTGATTTAAACAAGTGTTCCCAAGAGCTTCCATAGCAGGAAGGGACATTCCTCGAGCTGAAGCGATCGCATCGCAGTGCCTGAAATCAGCCAAGTGCTGCCCTGGGGCTCTGCAGAACCACTGTAAACCCTTCCCCTTGTGCAGGCAAACACCGGGCAGCGCTGGGGCCGGCCTCGCTCAGCAGCATCCCTGGCTCTGCTCAGCTGAGGGGGCTCTCACCAAGCCTCAGACTGTGAGCAAAGTCCTGTGTCCGGCTCCGGAGAGCCCGTCTGGCAGCAGGGCAATGACAGCCCAGAGCACAAGTCAGGTACAGGCAGGGAAATCATTCCAGCGGCCTGGATGCACACCGACACTTTGATCCCACCTTCCGAACCGTGCAGCTGCTCAAATAATAAAGAATTACTCAAGACTATTGTGCCTAATACCCTTAAATAGAGGTTATTGGGGTAAGCAAGAGCATTGGCCTGCGGGGTTTGCTGGTACATGAGGTTTATTGTAAAGATGGGTTGCGAAATCTCTATCAAGAGTTTGTTTAGTAAGGGACTCACTCTTCTAAATGAAGCAGCAGACAGTGTTGGTTAATGTGCGATGCTTCTAAAGCAGTTTTTGTTTGAAGGGATAGCAAACAGCTCCTCCAAGGGTTTTTTTCTTCTACTGGAAATGTTGATAATTTTTCCTTTTTTCTTCTTTCAGCCCCACTTTCCCCGCAGGGGGAACGTCATCTTCTAAAATGTACACTGTGTTCCTGTTAAATGCATTTTAGGAACGCTACCTGCACGTGAAAACACTCCTCTGCATTGCTGTGTGTTGCTGTGCTATAATCAAGGCAAGGCAGTAGTCTCCCAAAGACTAGAACTGGCAACTTTAAACCCTGTTTTCCATATTTTAATGCATATCCAGGTGTGTCCAGTCCAACCAGTAGCACATCTGTACAATGGGTTGCTGCAGGTGCTGGGGCACAACGTGGGGCAGGGGTTGGAGATGTGCCATGGAGGGTGATAGGAAGTGAGAGCACCACAGAGGCTGCGGCTCCCCATGGCCCGTGAGGAGCTGCATCAGCGCCGGTCCCAGCTTCTCGGAGTCAGGCTGACACTGGGAATTGATCCCCGCTTTCTGTAAGGCACTGGTGCCATTATGCACCTTCCTAACTTAATTAATGGCTTGAACTTTGAGTGCTCAGAACCTCATTGATTCGGGGAAACGTGCCCTCTGTGTTTACAGAATACAAATCACAGCCGGCAGCTCTGTGTGCTAGCGCTCTGCAACCTGGGAGCACACCTTGTGCTGTGTGAGGAGAGGGGGTGACACGAACACATCTGGGCTGAGGGGGTGGAAAAGAGCAGGGCCTCGGCCTGCAGAAGGAGTCTGACCTTTCTCACATGGCTGCTGCATTTGGACAGGTCTGTGCCTCCCGCAGCGAGCAGGGCTGGGGGTGCTGCAGGACCAGACCTCCCTGACAAAGCAATTTGCTGCTTCCCATGCCCGGCTTTCTTGGAAATAATAATAACTGTAAAACACATAGAGGAGAAAAGTGTCCTGGAAATCATTCAGAAAACAACTTTTGTCCTCCTCTGACAAGGCGCTTTTATAGCTACAGCTCCTGTTGTCTCCAGCACCCGCTCTACCCACATCTTCCCTTAAAGACAGGCACTCTAACCTGCCCATCCCTCACCCCATGGCCTTGCACCTGCGAAGAGAAAAAGAGCCCCAGTTCCTGTTCCAACACAGAGCAATGTTTTATACTGAAGTGTACGTGTTTGTGCAGAGGACCATGTCCATGGGGCTGCAGAAGGCTGCTCCAGCTCCCACCACAACAGGCCCCCTCCTCCACCAGCAGGAATTTCCTCCTCTTATCCAATATTGACTCAGGCAGCTAAATGCAAAGGGGCTGGAGATGCCACCACACCACAGCCTGCTTTGGCCTCGTGGTCCTTCAGCTCCCCCCACCCACTGCGCACACGCTGCCACCTCTCCAGATAGCATGGCAGCACACAGTGACTGGTCCCACACAGGAGGTGTCACCCTGGGGAGATGCTCTGGCTTCAGGTGGGATGCTCTGACTATGGCCAGAGGCAGCACCATGGTGTCTGCTCCTCGGCCCCAGCTCTGCCAGCTTGCTGCTGCTGATCCTTACCTTGTCTTTTGTTTTTACTGGGCAGCTGCCAAGGAAAGCAGTGTTTGAAATGCCTTGGGTAGTGCCTCTTGGCTTTGTTATTAGCATTATTATTTACTGGCTTTCAGTGCTCTGTCTGCATTTTCCCCCTCGGAGACTCCTGTCCGGGACACTGCTGCCTTGCGCAAGCAGAAAGAGCTCTGACCTTATGAAATGTCTGCAGTGCCCTATTTATAGCATGGGATCATGACCCTTTCAGCGCTCCATAGTTTAAATTGTCATAGCTTAAATGTATGGGGTTTAATTTAGGCTGAGTCATCTCTGGTTTTGAGGACAAAATGAGTTTGTTCCATTGAGCGTTTTCCCAAGTTTTGGCAAGATGCTGTTCACATGGAGGTGAGATTAGGGGTTTTCTTTGCTCTGTAGGTCCCCAGTCGGTGATGGGGGTCCCTGCAGCAGCTGGGTGGGCACAGGGGGATGCGCTGTGCTCCTCTTCGTCCCACAGTCCCTTTGGGGAGAATGAGCACCTCAATGGCAAATTATGAGGTTCTGGTGGCAACAGGTTGGGGTGACCATTCCCAGAGAGTGTGAGCCCTGAGTGGCCAACACTCATCTTTACCAACAGACATACTCCAGGCTTATGTGATGAGCAACTCCACTCTCTGTATGCTTTTCCTTGACAAATAATGAGACTGACAAGCAATTACCTGGTTTTCAGTATAACCGGGAGTTACAATAATGTGGTTGAACCAAGCATCTCTTAGGTCAGCAGGTGTCTGATGTAATTTGCACCCATTGGCAGGCTTGGGCTTCATTCTTCCTGATAATATTCTGTCTTTTTACATTATTCAGAAGATCCTTTCTGCCATCTAAGGTGGTGCCCTCATGGCTGGGACAGAGCACAAGGCAGGCGTGCAGGGCTCATGATCTCCAAGGCTCAGGTTAGGGTACCGCTGGTCCTCCGTGCCCTGATGGATCTATAAACTGCTTGTTTCCTTCACACACCTGAGGCTTATGTCAAGAGATAATTCTTCCCTTATCCTTTAAATCCTTCTACCTACAGAAAGTGACAGCTGCTGATGGAATGACACTTTGAGCCAACCAGTGCTGGCTGCAGGCTGTCAGCTGGGATAACTGGAGGCCTTGGAAGGTTTCATTTCAATTTGAAATGATTTTATGTGGGAAAACCATGAGCGATTGGGTTATAACAGCAGCTGACAAACACGACCTCATCACTCCATGTCTGCTTCCCATTAACTAACTCTTTGCCTTTCTTCCCTTTAACGTCACATACACTTTTGGAGGCATGTTTCGGGTTGGATCTTTAAACTTCCCGGGAAGAGGTTCTCCCAGTGCAGAGCAGCAAGTACAGGGGGTCAGCAGCTGACACTGCTGTCTGCAAACTGTAATCCACTGCCTTGATCTAATCTTTGACAGGATGGGCCAGCATGATTGCACTTGACATCAGGATTCCCTTTGTTGTCAAATACAGCCAGAGTACGGGGTGGTTTGAGTTGTCAGAAGGATAACAATGCATTAGGCTTGTCAATCTCACCAGGAATCCTCTAGTTTCCAAAGCTTAATAAAGTAGCCTTTTACAATGTCTCATTCAGACGTGGTCCAATGTGGAGCTGCTGGAGCGAGTGCAGAGGAGGCCATGGAGATGCTGCGAGGGCTGGAGCAGCTCTGCTCTGGAGCCAGGCTGAGAGAGC
>JANHGB010041150.1:27834-57240 GCA_026283785.1 Coracopsis vasa | reverse complement strand
TGCCAAAAATGCAAGAAAGGAAGCAATCACTCAAACAATCCAATAAACATCCTCTTCATGTGGGTGATCTCACAATATAGTAACCACAGTAACTATAATAGTTACAAAAAGAAACTTTTCTACACCAGATAAATTATCTTACCCACACAAAATGTTTGTCTAGCAGAAATAGATGGTATGCTAAGACATTCACACTAACTGCCGTTTATCAGTTAGCATTATAAAATTTCTTCAAGAATGAAGAATTTGGAGGCATCTGTCTATATAGGAGAATACTATCACAAGCCTGGACACAGTTTCCCTATCACCCATGTGTAGGCTTCTTTAACAACGAAGAGAGACACCATGCGATGTGAACCACCCTGAAGGTCTCTGTCCTTCTCCATTGACAAAGGTGGAAGATGATGAGTTCAGCTAAGCTCCTCACCTAACAATGCTCAGAAGAGTGCCTAATATTAAGGAAAATTCATTCTGTCTGATACCTGTTTGGTATGGTCCGTGTTCCCCTGCAGTACAAAACGGAGCTGCACACAGGTCTTCACTCAATGAACTGCTCCCTGCTTTCATGCATAGCTAATCTCCATTCTTCTCTTTCAAACCTTCGTACAGACAAATCATTTCCTTTAAACCTTTCCCCAGGTGAAGACTTTTCCTCTGTCCTGTGCTCATACTCAGCTGGTGACAAATGCCTCTGGCTTTTTTTACCTAGAAGTTAACACTACTAAGTTTTCTGGGCAAAAATCTGCTACTCTGGTATGTTCAGCACAGACTTGTGTACAGTAAGAGTGGAAGGAGAAGATGACATACCCCTTGTTTATAGCAGTACAGATTTTCCTGTACTCCTGCACTGCCTTATACTAAATGTTCTTCAAACTTCAGCTGACTGCCTGAGGACAATAGACAGATGCTGGAACTTGTAGTAAGAGGCATTTTCACTGTGGTTTCTTGAGAGTATCAGGAAAAAAGTAGATTTTTGCGGAACAAATAGGATAGGGACCCTGCAGATGTGTTAAAAGAGGTCAGGCTGTGGCAGCTAATTTAAAAAAAAAAAAAAAAGACATTTCTAAAAAAGTAATTTTCTTAGGGCCATAAGCCAAAAAAAAAAAAAAAAAAAAAAAGAAACATATGAAACCTGAAGCAAAATAGAGGAATGGTGTAACCTTGGATAGGATAAGAGGATCTTCTGCTTCTCTGTTAATCAATCCATCACTTTCTTCTTTATCCTCTGCAACCAATATTTGAATTAATGATTCATATTCAGAGCAATAAAAGAGGTGCAAATTTTGAAGAACACTGAGCATCTGCATTGCCCCATGGACAGAAAGCACTGAAAATCCTGTCAGTTTTATGTGGGAACCTAACCCTAACTTCACATATAGGCTTGAAAGTGATTGTCTAAATGTAGGATGAGATTTTATCTGGTAAATCCCAGGTGAATAAACTCAGCATCCTTATCATTACTCCATGAATAGAAATTCTGGAGAGCAGTTATGGAAACAATTCTGGGCAAGCAGAAGTAACTTGTAAAACTTCTTTTCACATTCTTTGAGCAAAGGCTTAAAATCATGTATTTTGCTTTTTCCTTTGACAGCTTTGGAATCAAATTTTTACAAGTTTTTAGACCTCTTTTTTTTCTTGTAAGTTTTTCTTAAGGGTGGTTGTGTAACTTGACCTATAGCACTATGATGGAAAATAGCTGAAAATGAACATTTTATAAGATCAGTGCTGCAAACATACAATACTGTCCATGGTGCATATACCAAAAATACTCTGTAGATCCATAACATCCTATACAGTGATAGGCCATAGTAAGTAGTCCCAGAAATACCAACATACGCAAACACACATAAAGGTGTAAAGGATGTATGTATTAAAAATTAAATGCAACATTTTTGCATAGTACCATTTGCTGAACAGATACAAATAATGGTGTTGCCTTAGATGAACAGTGCGTTTTCAGACAATGAGCTGTTTCATGGGTTTCATGCATTTCTATTTTGCCCAGTATCCATATCTAAACTATTTTATGAAAGTCACACACCATTTCTTTGCACATAAACAACATTTCTCATGTACAAGATCATGTTGATCAGCTTCCTTGTATAACTACTTAAAGGAGAGATGATGAATTTATTCCCTATTCTGTTTGGAGTGGCATTTTTTACATGCTGCCATGCTGTGATGAGCACTTTATGATGCATAGCTGACTGGCTCTAATACCATTTGATCCTTTATAAATTGAGAGGCAAGAGGCTGCAGCCTATTGTGTAACTCCATTACCGGGATTTGGATTAAGAGTGTCTTGCACATGTTATTGTCTTCCTTTTAGCTGCTACATGTTAGGTGCCTTGAGAATAGTTTTTGGAAGCCTTTTTCTCTACTCATCCTTGTACTGCCCATCTGGGCTCTCTGAAAGGATCTATTTGCCAGTGAACTGCATGGGCCTGAGTGTGGGGAAAAATCCAGCAATCATCAGAGAAAAAGAGTAAGTTTAGAAAGATTTTTTTCTATTTATTTCACTTCCATCTGCATTTCAAAACTGATCCAAACTACTAGAGTAAATGCTTCTATTTAGATAATTATTTCTAGGTTCATCCTATAAAGATTTTAGCTGCCCTACTATGGCAGTGATTGTATTTCCAAAAGATCCATTACAATAAGTATAATATCAGGTACAATAACAGTTAGGCCTTTTCCTTTCTTTTTTGAAGGTTGGTGGGTTTTCAGAGTTTGAATACAGCTTGCTTGCTCTTGCATTCTCCTGGGGTATGGAACTTCCTACTGCAGGTCATCGCTTCCATCCCAAGTCACACAACCCCTGTACACCCAGCAGATTAGCCATGTGGAATGTTATGGGAAAGAATAAAATTAATGGGGAGGAGAGAAATGAGAGTTTAGACCTCTTCCTGCTGCCATACTGATACTTTTACTCCAGAGGGCCAGTGGAACTAGGCAGGGCTGTGCAGGGCCAGGCCAAATCCTATACCATGATAGAGAGAAGATACACTTCACTCTTATTGTGAGGAACAGGACCTTATTCTCCCTGAAAGGCAGAATGTTTAAATCCAGCTACATTTCCCTGCACTTGTGGGCATCTGGGCTTTCATTATTGTATCAAACAACTTGGAGCTAAGAGATGCAATTAGCAACTTTGATAGTGGGATGTTGTCTCTTAATGTGTCTTCCATTGTGATCGATATTGTTACCTTTATTCTTCCAGACAATTATTTTCCCCCATCAAATCAAATCAATATATTCAGAGATGATATAACCACCCATCTGTGTACAGTATAATACCTTTAAATCACCAAAGGCCTGCTCCAGGCAGCAGCACTGACAGCCACCAGTGTGGAGGTCTTGGCAGATTCACCAAGAAGTTTTGCTACATCACAAAACTCTGACTGAGGCACATCAGAGCTGAAGACAGCCATCACTAGGTGCTCTGTCAGCTACACAGTGCAGCTTTCCAGGGGTGATGAAATTAGAGTGTAACTGCTGCCAAGACAGCTTTCCTGGTTCATTAAGACTTTTCCCTAAGATTTTTCCCCAAGATTTTTCCACATCACTAGCTATGTGATGCTACTTGAATGCTACTAGAATGTTTAGCATTCACAAAATCAGCCATGTATTCTCATAGTCAAACTGCTATCACAGCCAGAGATGGGCTAAGCGTACCTATGCTCTGATCCACTTCATACACTCTCATGATCCCTGGCCTTCTTAAAAATCAGAGTTGCGTCTTGACATAAATCAAGTGAGTATCATGAGAAGTTTGTCCTGTTCTCATGCTTTTTTTAAACATCCGCTTTTGGCTATTGACTGGGACAGACAGTGGACTAGAATCATGGATATGACCTAGTACAACCATTCTTTTAGTCTCTAATAAAAAAAGATTGCAGAGCAGCCAGGGAATCCAGAAGGCACTGCTGCTTGAAGGAAAGGCATTCACACGCTCCAGTGATGGGCAGCCATCCAAAACACTAAGGTAGATGAGTGGCAATAAACTCTGGAGATAAGCAGATGGCTCCCAAGCTACAGAATGAGTTTACAACAACAAATACTAATGGTCTTAAGCTATTTTATGAACTTCTTACAAATGCCAGAGCAAGATGTCTGAGCTTCTTAAACATCAAAGCTATTTTTTAAAAGTTGATTTATACAAGCCAAAATAAATTATTCAATTTTCAGTTAAACTTGCAGACCACAAAAATAGCATCCAAATTTTTTTCCTAATAATCCTTTCTGGCTAATGAATTTTTGGGCCAATTTTTTGGCAGATTTTTTCTGCTCTTCATATCTTTATATAGTCCAGTTATTGTTCTGCAACTCTCTCAGTGCAGTTGGAGAACAGCAGCCGAAGTCAGATTAAATCTGGGTTGCTGTGGCCCTATCCTCTGCCCTGGAGGAGCCCTGCACTGCCAGCCATGCTGTTCTGTCCCTCTCTGTTGTCTTGCTGATGTCATTTGTGCAAGCAGAAGGCGAATCTCTCCAGGAAACTTATTTGGCTGAAGACAAACCACTCCTTTCTTTCACTGGGCATGTTTTCAGTCAAATCAGCTCCTTCAAATTCTCCAGGTAGTGCGCAGATGAGGAGGAGGACATGCATGGTGAGGGACAGGGGAGATGGGCAGCCTCACTCTAGCTGAGTGTTACCTGCTGAGGAGCTCTGCTGCTAGCAAAACAATGAGACACCCTGGTTCTGCAGGTCACTGGATGATGCAGTTTACTGGTTTAGTTGAGACCTTTAATTTGATCTGTAAGCTCTCAGAAAAGGCCACCCTGTAAAATGGATCAACCAGAAAACTGGGATGCTTTACATTCTTTCAGCAATTTGCCTGCTGTGAGAGGACATTAAAGAACTGCCTGGCCCATATGTTGGGGCAGAGCGTTTCTCCTTCTTTTAAGTCCCAGTGATGTTCTTTCTACAGTTCCTATATAAGACTCTGCTTTTATTCCTTGCTAGTTTTTACAAATAGAAGCATACATTTATATGAAGTAGGATTTCTCTCTCACACCTGCCTCTCCCTATGCTGATCATCAGTAATGATGCCTCTAAAGCAAAACACTCTTGACTCACAGTTCACTGGCAATCATTGCCTCCTAATATTCTCAGAATAGGTAGAGACATCATATATAGAAATCTTAAAATATCCCTTCTGACATGAAGGAAAGGATATTTTAAGATTTCTTCTCTCACTATATCAGTACAAGGAGTAGTTATATCCCCAGTCCCCCCCAGCAGGGGCAAGGAAGGCTGTACAAAGCCACTGGACACAGGAGCTCCTACAGCTGCTGGAGGAAATGGGACTTTAATGTCTCCCTCTACACCATTAAATCTACTCTCAGAAGTGGAAACAGAATCAAACATCTTCTAGAAAAAAATTATTTATGTTTTATTTCTGTGATCTACTTCACTGTGTTTACCATGGCTTAGATTATCCATAGAACCAGCACTCCTGCTGATTGCTTGATAAATCAGTTGCTAAAGTTCACAACTACTGGATGAAGAGTTTTAGTAAGAAACTAAATTAAACCTAATAGGACCATCTGATTGTCAATCCTGTGATTAAAAATTTATATCACAGGTAATTCAAAACTGGATTTTTGAAAATGTGGTAGAACAATTAAGAAATAAAATCTCCCTTGGAGATCTGACACTGTTTTAAATGTAGCTGCTTTCCAGAGTAAAATGTTTTACTGTCATGACCAGATCAAAAGCAAAAAAAAACCCTGAAGACCATTATCCCCTTCAGAAGTGTCAACAAGTGAATGTCGCTACAATCTTTACTGCTGCTGCCAGAGGGGTTCAATCCTTTCTCTTTAAAAACAAGTGGGTACAGGATTGGTCCTTAAAAATAAATGTTTCCTCTGCCTTGTAAAGCACACTATTTCATGAAAAACTTCACTTAATAAGAGTTGTCATGGTTACCAGCACAGGGGTGCTTTTGTGAATAGTATGATCATTCACTGAGTCTGTGTGAAGGGCTCACGATGCTCACCAGAAGCCAGGAGTGTCTCACTGACCTCGTAAAGGTGACACCAAGTCCATTGTCTGCTCTTCTGGTAAACTTTTCCTACATGTGGCTCCATATGACACTTGCCAGCACTTCTTTAACCAAGCAACTTGTTCAAGGTGTTCAAGGCCAGGCTGGACAGGGCTTTGAGCAACTTGGTCTGGTGGAAGGTGTCCCTGACCGTGGCAGGGTGAGTGGAACCATCTAATGATTCTGTAATTCCGTGAAACATTTAAGCATCACCTAACGCACACTCTGGCTCAAGCACTGCCTCCCAACTCAACAAGTTCACAGAAGACAACTACATTCTCCATCCATCAGCCAGCACAGATCAGAGTAGCCTCAGGCCGAGCATGCTAAGAGTACCTGGAAATACATGCAAATCTGTAGGGCTATATTTGTCCACTGAGGTCTTGAAAGCACCTCTCCAGTGTCATTGGAGTCCCAGATGGCCTTGTTTGAGTTGTGCAGGTGCACTCTCTTTTGCAGGGTCCCAAAGGACAGGTGCAGTGTAACACTAGTGCGACTAATGTGACTGAAAAAGGGGCAAGTCACCTGCATGGCCTCCACATCTCTTCACGTAACTGTAGCATGTAGCCCTCGTACACCAGGCTTCACATTCAGGCCTGCCCAAACTGGTACTAAGCTCTTCCAGATTCTCTCACACCAGTGAGGGCTGGGTCAAAGTCTGACATAAAGGCTCACCTTTTACACTGTATCTAGGATGTCAGTATCAGTCAGTCCACAGAGCCTGGGGACTGATTCATTATTGCTTGACACAGAGCCCCTGCTTTAATGTCCAAGCCTCGGTGCTGATTCTGGCACCTATATGCAGCAAACACACTGATTACAGCCACTCACAAGACCTGGCTGAGTAGGATCATTTTCAGCATGAGAACAACATTAATTCCTTAAAGTCCACGATATGGAGTCAGCTCAACTTTACTTCCCCTGAAAAGGGCTTTCCATTGCCCAGCTTAGTCAAGCCTCCAACCAGATGCTTGCACAGTGATGGGGTGCAGCTCTGCTCATCCTTGCACTGTCATTGAGTTCTGGGCTTCGGGATGATACAGAAAGTGACTCCAAATACTCAAGTTTTTATAGCAGTTGTTACTGAGTGCTAGAAGTTTCCAATAAAAATTTTAATATGCTAGAATTCAAGTAAAAAAGAGCAATTTACTTATAAAATACATATTTGCTGCACTGTACCATGAACTTTGGTAGGAGTGTGTGTGCTATGGTTTGCAAATGAAACTTAAAAGAGTGGGACTTGGGAACCAAACTACCTCAAACTTCACTGAAAACCCTTGCCTCAGTGCTTTGAAGAAACAGCTTTTTATTGCATAGTTGTATTTTACCTCAAAATTGTAGAATTTTAGGAGGTTGGGTGTCTGGCTGGAGACCTACCACAAATGAAACTGACCTCACCGTAACCCTTAAAAATCCCAACAACCCAAAAGTCTATGTGAGAAACTGCCACAAATATTTTGGCAACATTTGCCAGTCTAAAAGTCAGCCTGTTAGGGCTGACCTAGCATGAAGACTGAACTATAGGCCAAGTCATAACTCTCCCTCTCCTTCCAGAAGTGCAATTGCCTCAAATTTCTTTAAGCCACAACCCAGTGCCTGAAGTCCAGTAGTGAGTGAATGTTAACAAAGTCTTGACCTGCAGAGTGCTAATTTCCATGGGGACTACTACAGGAGAAAAGCTTTTCTACAAATCCCAGATCCTGTAAACTGAGAAGTTCATTAATTCAACATTTAGAGTGGGATGAAAAGGACCAGGAATGGAATCCAGAACCCCTTATTAGGGGTGAGATTCTGCCTCCAGAACCAGGTAGCAGAGGCTGGAGACAGCATGACTATAGTAAATTTTGAGAAGTTTTAGACGGGAATGAAAAATCCCATCCTTTAGCATCTTTGTAATTTCTTTGTCTATGGTACTGAATCCTCTCCTAAGCGAGGTTCTTGGTCTGTCTCCCAGAAACTAGAACGAGTCTTTAATTTATCCTATAATCCCAGAAGGAACTGCAGTGGCATCTGTCCCCTTTTCTTTTGGAATTCCACAGAAAAAGGGAGAGATCCAAAATGCTGCAAGAAAAGAACAAATCAAGTGATTTTTTTTCCCCTGCAGAGTGCCCTTAGCACCAGAATTTCAGTTACATGAGAAGGGACACATTTTTCTCCTCTCTCCTTACCCTAGAGAGAAGCTTTGCCACTGTATAGAAAGAAATATAGCAGAGAAGCTCGAAATATCCCATAAGTGATAACAGAATTGGTAGGACATTCACACAGGGCAATGAGTCACTTCTTTTAGCTCACTTCTCTTTGGGCTGGAGAGCCAGACTCACGCTCTTCTCCTTACACTACATCCTCGTGACTGGTGCTGGAAAGACGATATCCCAGCAGGCAGGACTCAGGGAGAAGAGACTGCAATTTGAATCCAGGTGTGGATTCATCAGGGAAATTGATGCTTTCGCTTCCTCGTCTGTTTTAGCACATGTATGATCTCATGTGGTTCATCTTTCAGCTTTCCACTCTGCCTTTCTTCAGCTCAGGGCTGCAGCTATCACTCTCCTGCACCATGTTCTCAGTTACTAAGACCATTACATGAGAGATGAGGACAAGGTTCTACTGTGTGCATTTGCTTCCGCAAGGACAGAAGTTATGGCAGCTAGAGGCTGCAGTTAGGTGATGCTTAACTTTGACGAATGGCTAACCTTGTACAGTCTGGACACAGTGAAAGTTTCCCTTGGAAGGTAGACACTTCCTAATTAGCCACTGTGTATGATTTATCATGATAACAGAATTGAATATAGACATAAAAATTCGTTTTACATCCTCTTTTAAGAATGTAAAGTCCTGTTTTAGATCCAGCCCTACACAACTAGAAGCAAGAGAACTTTCTGCAGAACTAGCATTAATTTCATGTGCTTGGTGTTTGTTTTTGACAACAGAGTGCTTTATTTCTTTGGCATCTTTGAAGGTGTGTCCTGATGTTTTTATGTCTGAGTTTTTGTGATCTCTACCATTAAATGAAAGGATTGGAATTTGAGGAAATTTAACCTAGGAATATTTTCACTGTTATACTTATCTTTAAACTGATATCACAGCCTCATAAGTATAAGAAAGTAATTAAAACTTAACTTCTTTTTTCAACAAACCCTACATAGGATATAATCTGAAGCACAGATAAGAGAGAAAATTTAAGTAAAGGACAGGAGTTAACACCTCGTTCAATAAAATCTCTGAAATTCTTGGAATTTATTGAAGAGAAGTTTACTTTTCACTGTAATTACGTGAAAGACCAGAATAAAACAAAGTTAAATGAGGCAAATATATAAATAAGAGAGCCTAGAGTTTGTGGTAGCTTTAGTTACTATC
This sequence comes from Coracopsis vasa, assembly GCA_026283785.1. Lineage (NCBI taxonomy): Eukaryota > Metazoa > Chordata > Aves > Psittaciformes > Psittacidae > Coracopsis > Coracopsis vasa. The sequence goes on along the minus strand of JANHGB010041150.1, from coordinate 47,842 downwards.
TTAATTATATATTTCCTTCAAATGTTTCTTTTTTCCCTCCCTGGGACAGATGGAATAAATTAATCTTAAATGCAGCATAAAATCTATTCCAGACCCTCTCATATGCCAGTGCTTAAACATAACTAACTAGAATAATAAAAGTCAGAGATGGAAAAGATCTATTAGCTGACCACCTAAAATTTTACACACAGAAATGTATCAATTTAACTAAACTTATTTCTAAATATTTAAGGAGGTTTGGTTACATCTTAAATCAGTTCAACAGTGGCTAGGGTCAATTTATTTCACTTTGAAATCAGATTTAAAAGCAAATGGAAGTGACCTGCTTTTAGGCACATTTGTACTACCTAACTAAATGCATGTGTGTAGACTAAGAATCAGTGAGACAGCAAGGCCTGTCCTTTCCTGGTAACACAGAGTGCTGATATCTCCTTCACGAGCTCAGGGTACTCCATGGCCACTGCAGTTATGGAGAATAAATATTTACCCAAACCAGAGGCCTAAGCTGGGAATCAAGATAGATAGACAGATAGATAGACAGACTGAAGACAGAGAGACAGACTAAATTGTTGTTTCAAATTTGCCTCTCTCTAGCCTTGGAAGAGTCTCTTAATGACACACTACTTCTAAAAACAGGTTAATGCCTCTTACCTGAATATGATGATTCAAGCACTAGCAAGCTGAGAACCAGCTTATGTCATGGTTACTTTCACAGTTAGGCACAACATTTTGGTCCAAGTCCTAGAAGAAATCCCGTGCATTTAATTTTGTGAGTAAATTGGTTTGGATAGCAGTTTCCCAGCCATGAAGGGTAGAAGAGTTTGTTTCTGTACATTCTGAACTACTATGTAGGTTCCTGTCCAGGGCAGTTCTGTATGAGCATTTGTTATAGCATTTTCACAAAATTGTAGAATCACAGACTGGTTTGGGCTGGAAGGGACATTAAAGCTCCTCCACGTCCAGCCCCCTGCCATGGGCAGGGACACCTTCCACTAGACCAGGTTGCTCAAAGCCCCATTCAGTCTGGCCTTGAACACTGTCAGGAATGGGGCAGCCACAGCTTCTCTGGTCAACCTGTGCCAGTGCCTCACCACCTTCACACTAAAGAATTTATTCCTAATATCTAATCTAAATCTCCTCTCTTTCAGTTAAAGCCATTCCCCTTTATCCTACGCCTACATGCTCTTGTAAAAAGTCCCTTTTCAGATTTCCTGTAGCCCTTTTAGGTACTGAAAGCTGCTCTAAGGTCTCCCCTGAGCATTCTCTCTTCTCCAGGCTAAACAAACCCAACCCTCTCAATTTTGTCCAAGCTAGCTTTTACTATCTTGCAGAGGGAAGGAAAGGCAGAAGAGGGATCATAATTAAAGGGCTTAATTCCGTACTTAAATGTATTTAGGTATGGAATTTATATTTATGGGAATGTTTATGTGAAATCATCCACATAAACTGAAAAATCATTTCTCTACTTTCAAAATGACATGCACGTAAACCTAGCCAGGTATTTAAAGTGGAATAGATGCCAACTTTCCTATACAATGATTCTCTTCTAATTCTTGATGAGTAGTGGAGGCTGAAAGTTTCTTCTAAAGATCACTGGAGACAAACAGTGGGCTGACCTGCTGTAACGCCAAGAGGCCATGGGATTGTGCATAAGCCCAGTATCTCTCCGTGGTAGAGCACCAGTAATTCACCAGTTAAAACTGATGAATATAATAAGTATTTCTGGGTTTGGTGCCTACTTAATCGTACTAACACCACCTTGACAGCTCTTCCCACAGTGTTCTTCCTTTGATTTTACAATAGTCCTACCCTAGTCCTATTTTAGAGAACCAGGGCCATGTACTTGTAAAGACAACGGTGGCATGAGCTACTTCCATCCTGTTAAGCAATGCTAGATGTTACCATTAGTTTATGCTGCTACATACAGCTTGACGGAGCACTGGCAAGCTTGAAAAGATCTTGAAATGGAGGATGTGACTGCCATGTAATGTATACATAGCTAAAAAAGTACTGATGGCAAACTAAACCAGTTTAGCACTTTTTATGCAATGTAAGATTGTCTTGTGCAGTGTATTTTCATTTTATGGTCTATTTTATGTCTCAAATGTTGAGGTTTTCATTATTTTTCTTCTTTCTTGTAACACAAATAATAAAAGGTAGAAGAAAATATATAATTTTTAAACCACAAATTTTTCTTTCTTTACTTCTGATCACTTTCTGCCATCTCCTGCAACTGATAGAGATTTGGTAGTTAGAGATTTTTGAAGAGAAAATTCCAATTCATCAAAGCTGACGTTTGCAGAAAACATTAATGTGAGAGGTTCCCCAGGTCTGAGGTGGGTTTATTACTGTAACTGTCCCACAATATCCAGATTGTGAGACCACCACCTCCCAACAGCAAGTTTTGTGCCTGAACCTGATTCAGAAGCAATGGAGAGATGGTCTCCCTGCGTGGAGACGCAAGGTAAGAAATCAGTTCTGCTCTTCCTCTTGTCGTCCGCTACAGCCTGAATGACCAAGTGGGTTCAGAAAAGAGTGATTTTTGGTTTTGGCTGTGTGAGGTCTTGGTTCACACCTACATGGGTGAATAGCTGTATTTATGTAAGAGATGGAGAAACAGAGAGGTTTGTTCATAGAGGTGTTCACCTCCAAATACAAAACCAGGAGGCATGTGTGACATGCACAGAACACAGGAGGTCACCTACAACTTTTCCCTGCACTCTCACATTATTCACTACGACTGCCCCATTACCAGCAGGCTTTCCTATATCAGCATTTCTTCACAGGCAGCATTCAAAATGCTTCTTTTGCATCACATCATCTTTTGTCATCATTACAGACATTCTCATGGGCTTGGAAATCCATTCCCTGCCCACTTCTGTGTGTAATTTCAAAATGATTGTATCCGATGTAACGAGCAAGTGCCAGGCAGCGCTGAGGGAGACTGCAGAAAGCTCAGCATAGCAAAAGACTTCAAATAAAAGGCAGCAACAGCAGATACTCCAAAACCAGAGGGATAGCGAGTACATCTATCCGATGGGCTCTGCTAACTTTCGCTGGATACGGGGCGCTGCACCTTTTACTCTTTCTTCCAACTGGAAAAACAAAAGTGATAGAATGAGGGTACTGTAGTGGTTTCTAATATACGAGCACCTAAACGCGGTGGTCTGCCGACAGCAGTGGGTGCACGGTTGTCTCTGCAGGACGGGGCTATTTTGAAGGGACCGGTGGAGGCTGGCGGTATCCCCCCCCCGCTCCGACCGGGCTCCCCCGCGGCAGGAGGGCGACGGGAGCGGGAAGCGGGGGTCGGTGCAGGAGGGAGAGGTCGAGCCGGCGGAGCGCTCCGACCCCCGGGCCGGGCCGGTGCGGGCGGAACGGCGGCGTCCGCTGCCTCTCTCACACGGCGGAGCGGCGGCGGCAGGGGGAAGTCGCGGCAGCCGCCGCTCCCCGCGGGAGGGCGGCCGTGGAGCCGCCGCCATGGAGAAGCAGCCCGGCGGCGAGGACGACTGCGTGGACTCGGGAGCCGAGACGGGCGGGTGAGTGAGCCAGTGGCAGGGGACGGGTGCGGGGCTTGTACCTTCCCCCCTGCCGGGCCGGGGCGGCGAGGGGCTGGGGAGCTACCCCCCGGGCCGCAGCGCTGCACTTGTTGCCGGCGGCCGCCGCCGAGCGCGTCTCGGCAGCAGCGGAGCCGGAGCTAGGGCTCCAGGGCAGAGCCTTCCTCCGACATCCCGACTGCACCCGGGGAGTGCCTCTGCTACCGGGCATTGCCGTGCCTGGGATCCCCTGGGGAGTTCACCTTCTCCTTCGGTTGTCTTCTTCCTAATAACTAATCTCAGTTTCCCCTCTGTCAGCTAAAAGCTATTCCCTCTTGTCCTGTCACTACACACCTTTGTAAAAAGTCCCTCTTCATCTTGTTATCCACCTGCGATACATAAGGAGAAAGATACTAAGAGATCATGGCCATGGGCTTTAAGTTTGAGCTCCAGAGCACATTGTGCTGCCTCAGCGGTGGGGCCCAGAGCTGCACTTTATGGGCGGCAGACACATTGGTGAGGGCTGGGTGCCACACCATCCCTGTGTCCGAGGAAAACTTGTGTTGAAGATAGTCTGGAAGCATGCCCAGTTACCTATGCTGTCCTTGTGGCAGTGACATGTGGACAGCACCAGGCAGACAAAGGTGACTGTTTAGAAGGATCATCAAAGATCCACCTATGAAAGCAGGTTAGACTTATAGCAACCTGAAATTGGGTTGTTGTTGTCATGATACTCATCATACTGACCTATGAAGTGCTGTGAACTTTGCTGGTAGTTTAGTGTCATATTGGAATCAAGGAGAATGACTTTTTGTCTCTGACTTTGTGACCCTGATGCTAGAGGTGCGCTATGTTTGTTAGTTGGATGACTACTCCCAAGACCATGTTGCTGCAAGGGTGATCCACGGGATCTCCCTTTCTGTTCCCACCTTCAGCCCATATCTGTGAGGAGACAGGGATGTGCTTTCCATCCCATTGTACATACTGCTGTGCTATCTTGTTGGGAACAACAGTGAGACTTTTCTTCTCCTCTGGCTCCAGAAGGAGAAAAGGTTGCCCACTCCTGCTAACACTGTTCTCTCCTAGGTCTTCATTCTCCCTGCTTTTGGCTTTCCTGGTTGTTTTTCTCCCAGCTCCTTGTCTGGTTTATCTCCTTTGGTCTTTAGTCCAACTGTTGCAAAACTGTAAAGCTTCCTTGCAAAGTGGTGTCAGGTGCACAGCACCAAAACTGAAATGTCAATATTACAATTATTTTTAAAGGTGGAAATGGAATATGGTGATCTTTTCCATACATCCAACTATTAATTCAAATTGATTTTTTTTTTAAATCTCTTCTGTGGTCTGAGAAGTTTTTTTCCGTCACCTTGTACTAATGGTAAAAGTTTAAAAATATTTTATGGAGCTTAAAGGAAAAAATCCAGGCCTCCTTTCCAGATACTGAGACAAGAGGTTCTTAGTCATCTTTGAGAAACATGAGTAAAAGGAAGACAAAATAACTGGTGAATTCATGGTTGGTTCAAAGCTCAAAAAATCCTTAATGGATCAAGTCACTCTTAATTTGCTGTGTTTATCTGGAGTAGAAAAAACCTGGGTTTCCATGGGAAGGGCACATGGAAGGATTTGACCCAGCTGGTGACATTATCCTTTAGACCTCAGTGACCAGCATGACAGCTGCTTGTGCCTGATGGTGGTGAGGTGCTAAAGCTGATGATTTTATGAAGCATCCCTGTCCCAGGCTTGGCTGGAAATGCAGGTTAGCGGAAGAGTCTGTCTGAGGAATTTGAGCAATGACATACAACAACTAATAACTGCAGTGCTTTGCACTGAAGTTTATTTTGAAAAGCAATGGGTCTCTGCATTTCAATTATTGTTTTTAGCTCTGTTTAGCAGCTATTTTAGTCTGATAAACATGTTGCGTATGTCTCTTTCACGATGTTTATATTTCAGCTTTCTCACCAAACCAACTGTTAACAACACTTGCTTTTCCCTCTTACCAGATCTGCTTTCTGCTTTGTCTCAGTCTCATCATAGCTATTGTGAATTGAGCTGGATTTTTTTCTCTAATTACTCAGCAGTAACAAAAAACCCCCCCAACATTAAAACAAAAATTAAGAACTATTTTGAAGTTCAGCCATCACCCTCTTAAAGTACAAGGAAATACAACTATCAGAGTAATTCAATAACAGCTTTACATCAAGTGGTCCCTTTCTGAGGGAACAATACAGGATAGTAACTGTAGTAAACCCAGGCACTGCAATCTCTTGTCATATTGATGATTGTATGTAATGATGTGTGAGCTCTTCTACAGAGCCTGCACTGCTGAAGCTGCTTATAGCAACTAACCAATTGAATACATCAAGTACTCTACAGGGCATATGTTCCTTAAGGTTTTGCTGTGGCTTACAGTTGCAAAAGCAGGCAAAACTCTCTGCTACAGGCAAGATCAGTTACAGTTTGAAGCCTTCATTTTCCTAATTTGTTGAAAAATATGTTCCTCTTACTGCATTTGCCTTGGTAAATAGGGCTGGCAATGAAGCTGCTGAACAAACATAGTGTATTTTGAACTGCTGAATCCAATAAGAATGGATCGAGCTGGTATTGTCAATACCTATATAAAGGGAGTAAAACATATAAGCCAATTAGTGTATAATGGCTATTTATTAATGATATTTGAAAGAGTTTAACCATCCTTGATGTGAGAGACATTGCCTGTACAAATTTTCTCTTCTTGGGAAATGTACTTTTTGGCTTTTTAATATAAACACCTTATTTCATCTGCTATTGAAGCCTTGTAGCAAAGAGGTATGGGAGACAGAAAGCTTTCTCTGGTAATAATTTTAGTAGTGGATTTGTACTATAAAACGTGATGGTTTAAGAAAAAGGAATGGTCTGTCTTTGGTCTTCAATTAGAAAGCAAACAGAGGGCAAAACAGGTAGAAAAAGAAATTGGACAACAAACATATACATTAAAAGAACTGCAGATAAATTGTAAAAAAAAAAACCAAAACAAACAAACCTAGGAAAAATTAATACTAAGTTACTTAAAATGGGTTGTAAAAATGTTGGATTTTAAATTTTCTTGGTTTTACAAACTATGCAAATGCTGTTACTTCACTGTCCTTACTCTGAATAGAAGAATAAAGGTTTGGGGGACTGAAATACTCAAAATGACAAACTAAGACCATTTTAGACATTGTTAGGCATGTAATTTTGAATGGCAATGAGACAGATTTTTGCTACCACTGATGTCAAGGGCAAAGCATCAACTGAATTAATTGCATTCAGGACCAATATCCTGAGTGGGGTGTAGCAAATGTGGAAAACGGGTAGTTTCTTGGACCTAAAGTCTTCAAATTTTTATTCCGAAACTTCTGTTTGGTCATGTTAGCTGTGTTCAGTGATTACTTCTATAGCAATGATCTCTCCTATTTGTCAAGCATATAGGCCTTGACTGAGCATAGCACTTCAAAGAGCTGGCATTATGAAGGTTTCAATACATGTGAGTAGTTGAATATTTTACTGGGGTCAGAGGTTGCTTCCATGTCACATGTTTCTAGCTCAAAGTCATAAGTGGTTTCAGCACTTTTGGCTTTGTCATCTGTATGGTAGTCCTTCAACATGGCATGTTAGTCTCTTGTCACATATCATCCACCTATGAGAAACTCAGGAATACGAATCACTGCTGCTGAAACCTATTTTAAGGCCTATTTTTACCTTGGGGTCTCTTTTTTTTTTTTTCCCCTGAAACATTCACTTCCTATATAGCCATCATTCCAGATGTGTAAAGGCAGACAACTTGTCCCTGACTTGACATTCAAGTAGTATAAAGTCAAGCTATTTGTCACAAATTGGTGTTGAGGCACCATTTCTAACTAGATTTACTTGGTAAAGCTGTTTGGTTGAACCTCGGGGCAGGCAGATCTGCTGGCACTGGGGCCAAGCTCTGAAACTGAGGTTGAAACAGACTTTGAATCATATTCTTGTGGACAGGTGGTCAGTGCTGACACCTACGATGCCTAGGCCCCAGCAGGTAGTGAGGTTCACCTCAGCTAACTGTGGCTGTGTGAAGGTTTGCTATAAATGAGGCTTCTTCTGTTGTTAGTTAAGAGCATGAGAACCTTGGGAGGGTAAGTTATCCCCTAGCTTTGGATGGGTAGGTACATGCCACCTGAGTCCTGATGCATCCCTTTGGATGTGGAGCACGCAGGCAGGTAGGTTTGCTCATTTAAGCATAGTGTGATCCTGCTTCATCAGGTGCTTTTTGAAGGACAAACAACCTTTCATCCTTGTATGATGATGATGATGACGTCTCATTTGGGGCCTCAAACAGTACTTTTGGTAGTAAGCTCCTGAGTGTAATAGTTAGAGCTGAGTGATGGGAATCTATCATCTGACTTCATTGCTCTACTAGAAATCCATAGAAAGGCATTTTGAGACAAGCTTCTCTGAGTTATTCCATTGCAGGAGTCTTCATTACACAAGTAGAAGTATGATGAAGATAACGGATTTGCGTTGAATTGATATTAGTGACGCAGACTGTAATCTGAACCACAGGAATTTGGTGAGAGGAAACCCAAGACAGCTACAAAGCTAAATCTTCTGACTCAGGCATTGTAGTTTAACTGCTATAAAATCCTCTCATGTGCCCCATGGAGTGCTTTTTTGGAGGAGGGAAGTCAAAGAAGCTGTTAAATACAGCTCTCGGTATGAAACAGTGAAATCTGAAACAACTTTAGGCAGAGAAGGCGTGGGAAATACGAATCCAGCAGGTGCCATTCCACCAGTCCTAAGCAAGAGAGGGATGCAGACAGCAGAAGAGCTAGAAAACTTTCCACGATTTTGTCTGGGAGGATTAAGGAGTCCTGGCAATGGAGACTTGCATATTGTGGTGTAGTATTTTGCTAGAATAACTTGAGAGATCTGTGTCTGTTTTATATGGTAGACTGCTTTGTGGAGATGCTGCCTGGCTCAGAAACTTTAGTTACAGCTTGTCACTGTGTGAAGCAGCATGAAGGTGTCCCTGAGCACATGGACAGAATTGTCCATATTATTGAATGGTTAGAAAGCTTGATGGAATGAGTTTGGATGGGACCACCTAGCTATCTCCCGTGTGATTCTTGGGTGTGTTTTACTGTGGGCCAGGCACTTGTTTTAGCACATTACCACGGCTCAGGGACCACTCCCAGCAGACCACTGGGAATGTTTTGGAAGGCAAGAGGTTTTAATTGTACAGGTGCAGACTGTTTCATGGCAGTTGGCTTCAGTCCCAGACAGTTCTCTTGAGCGTGTTTGTTTATTACCATAGATGTCACTGCCGCAGCTATGTTAACATGATGCTGTGCCATGGTTGATCAGCATGCCAAGGTAACCGAAGCACAGTGGGACATTGGTGTAGCTACCTTGCTTGTGTGATTCAGAGATGTGACACAGCCCTGCTTCTTTCCTGAAGAAACAGGTTTGTCGTGGTTTCATATACACCATACTCAGTAACTGCAAGTTGCACTAGCAGCTGCTTACTGATATTCAGTGGGCTATTTCTGCTGTTTTGGTATTTTGAGGCTCTGTATTCGTAATCAACATTGAGTAGTGTGTGGTGGTCTCACAGGACTGCTCAGGATCTTTAGTGCTTCTGATGGTCTTACCATCTCTGATAATACACAGTCCTGATTCTTCAACAGTGCTAATGGTAATTGAGGTCCCACATTTATCTTAAGCTTCTACATTCCTACTTTAATGTCTCTTGACAACTTCACAACTCCTCTTTGCTGGTGGCTGACCATTGAGCACAAATTCTTTGCAGACTGGTTTGTCTTTTGACTGAATGATGAGCCGTCCTTTTCAGCACCTCCCACTGCTTCAATACCCTTTTTGATCATTTTTTTCCTCATTATGTGCTATAAAGGGAACAGGCCTCCATTTGTTCAGTTTCTGTCCTGAATATCTATTTCCTTTTAACTCTAATGTAACATCTACCAGAGGAAATAGCTTGCTGCAAGACCACGTAATCGGCCTGGAACCCCTGAGCCCCAGTACGGCCGCAGTCTGTCACTATTAAAGCCCATGAGTACTAAACTCTTCAGTTATCTCGATGGGAAAATCCTCTTCCAAGGGAACTGATAGAAGCCGATACTCAGGATGTTTAAAACAGGGATGGAAAGAATGGGAAGGAACAAAACTGCTTGATATCCAGAGAGTCTGTGTGACTCAGGAGATGTTTATTTTGGTACTTAATTTTTCTAATGCACGATCTCTTCCAAAGGAATGTTTGCTGTGTATTCTGATCTAAAAAGCATAAAAGGCTTACAGAAACTTCAGAATTCAGTATTCTAAATAACTGATTGCAAGGGAGAAAAAAAATTTTTTGTAAGCCAATTACCAGTGGATGTCATGAATCTGACTGGTTTGTGCTGATGTTTTGAAAATATTAAGGATTTTACTAACACTGTTATTTTAGTCCTTAAGGACTAGATTCAAAACAAATTCTAAGAAAGAAAGGAGTCTAAGGGAGGAAAAAGGTGATTGAAGTTGGCCCTGAGAGCACATTCAGAGACTCGTATTCATTCTATTTGGTTTTAGGCATGTAGCCGAGGGTCTTACGTTAGGAATGTGTTTTCTGTAGGCTTCAACTCTAGACAACAGCTAGGGAGGGACACACTTCAAACCTCTCTTTTTTATTGACTATAGGGGAAGCTGAGGAAGGGTACAGTCCTCGTTTTGGTATCTGAGGTTTACATGAGCCTTTGAGCTTAATTATCCTTTTTCTTTTTTTTAATGCTGTGTATGTTCGTTATGCAACAAACATGAATTAAATATTAGCTTGAACCATATTAGAATTACGTGAAAACCCCAAGATGATTCTTAAGCCTATTAAAATGTGTCTGTGCAATTAGTCTCCAAGCACACTGTTGTCTCCTCCTTTCTCGCTCCTCATCTATTTATTTTTCCTCTTGTCTCATTTTTCATGTTCTGCCTGTACATAGACTGCCACTTCCTCGGTTCAGGAATCATTAATTCTCCATGTCCTATGTGCCTGCAGGACTTTGGGATAATAAATAACAGTGTGAGGTAATAGAAAGCTGCTTCTACTTGCAGTAAGCAAAAGGCAAAATGTTGTCTCACTTCTATCTAAAATCCAAGCAGTGCAGATTCATATTGAATTAGCCACCAACTGCTGAGCACAGCTACATTGAAGGACAGCCCTGGGCTGTTTTCAAACAGAAGTGCAGAATAAATGAATCCTTTGTCGGGATGCTTGGAGGCAGCTGAATGTATATTGCTTGCCTCTGGGCTTCTGAACAGTGACACGTTACACAGTTTTCGCACCCTTCCAAATATATATGGTGCCAAATGATACTAATGGGACTTGGTGCGCAAATACTGTGCACCTTTATGGCCTGCACAGCACTACTTAGCCAGTCCCTGGGGTTGCTTCCACTTGGTCTCTGCTCAGAGCCAAACCAGCAATATGTACATGGCCCAGCAGTAGCAAGAAGGAGATCTTCTCCTCTGCTCATGTCATTACTGTTTCTGCCTTTGCCAGCTACGCAAGGGTCCCGGGGGAGGTGGGTTGAGGAATAGCTTTCTGTTCATGGAAGAGGTGCTACTTAGCAGGTGTATATGGAGCGACTGAGAGGAGCTACTAATGACCTAATTCCGTGGTCTCTGCCATGTGTGACAAAGATGTTTCCTTGCTCCCTGGCAGTATTGAAGTGGCTGGTGGTGCAGGATTTAGTAGAGAGTGAGAGAGACCTATAAGTCCCCACTGGCAAGCCTCTCCCCAGCATTACGGACCTTTCTCAAAAGCTACAATAGCCTCACGGTACTTGATAGTATTGGAGGATTTTCTTTCACAAGTATTGTGAAAAATTCAGATTGTGTGATCTTTCACTGGTCCAGCAGGATCAGCAAGGGGGTAATGCCTCATGGTCTTTCTCACCTAAATCAATAGTCTTAGCTTCTGATTTGCAGCATATTGAGTGCCAAGCACAGGGCCGCACAGGGCTGTGAAGTATGTGGATGACTGTAATTGCTTTGTTTCTTCTGCAGAGATATGTCCATACTAAAATTGAAAGCTGCCATTATAGTTATGAGGGGTTGATGTCTGTTTTTTCCTTGGATGTCTGAGACCCTAGAGTATGAAGGTATCCTGAAAATATGCTTAGATGGTATCTATTTCCAGACAAATATATTGGGAGTCAAGGCTCACATGTTTTTTAATTTAAAGCAATATTGCAAACTTGATGCAAATATGCATATAAAACAAAGTTTGAATTCAAGAACTGTTACAGCTCCCCAGACAGTTTGCCTGTTATGTTTAGGGCACTGCAGGACATACATGCAGGACGCTAATTGTGGCAGAGAGCTCTTGTGAGTGGGGTCTAGTTTAGGAACCCAGTGAATGGGGAAGTGGAGTCTGTGTGGCTGTGATCTCCAAAACCACACACTCTGAACTCATAGGTAGGGCCTCAAAGTGGAAATGAATCGTTTATTAAATATTCAGTGATGGCGTATTTGTTTTACCTTAGTATTTCTGAATCTTTAGGGCATAAATGGGCCATGTTTTAATCAGCTCAGAAAGGGGTTTTGAGGAGTTTGGGGCTATATGCAGGAGCAAAATTTCATTGCACAAAATACTTCGCTGCTCTGATTTTCTCATGGGTAATCCAGTGTGCACCGAAGTAGAACCAATGGGTGTATGGTTTTACTGAGAGATGTCTTGAAGAGGAAAAGGGTTTCCTAAAACAAAAAAGCTTTGTCATCTAAATGTTTATAATTTGGTACTCGTTTTGTGTCTTCCTTGCCGATTGTGACCAAAGAACAATGAAAATTCTGCTTTTCACATAGAGTTCTCTTAAAAAAAGAAAAAAATCTACAAAGCAGTGTTTAGAGGACATAAGACAAGGAAGAGGATCAGGGTCAAAACCTAGTAGACTCTTGTCTCAGCCTGTGTCTGAAGCAGCCTATTTTTAACTTATAGAGTGCCTTCTGAGCTTTAATTTTTATGCCTAAAGTTAGGTAGAGTGAATAGACCTTAGACAAAACCCCAGCTGCCTTACTCTATGTAGGTGTTTTCAAAATTCATGTGAGGTGCCAGTTTTTCTGAGCCATGTTCAAGACCTGTTCCAGTTATTATCTTAGCACAAAAATAATGCTAAATGGGTGATAAGCTATTTTAATATGCCATATAACTTAGATTTGGTACATTTTTCATGATCTCTTTTAGATTTAATATGGTCTAACTAAAATCTTTATCTTGCAGGTCTGAGTACAGCCATATGTCTTCTACCAGCAGTAAGTATAACTTTGATATTTTTTAAATGGATTCTCATATTTTCTTTTATTCTGGTTGCTAGTTTTTATTAATGTCAACCTAGTGTTATGATGGAGTTCACGGTGACACAGTTAAGCCCCAATTCCTTCTCTTTTTTGGTCTGTGTCTAGAAACAATATAGAAAATTAAACTGATTTGATATTGATGACCATAATATGAGCCATGTGTAAAGTCATATATAATGGAGCTCACAAGAATGCACAAAAATGAGAACAAAATCTATAGACACTGTGTGGCCAGTGCGAATGGGTCTTCTGGCCAAATGAGTTTGCAGTGATGGATGTCACTAGAGCTGGGGGATGCAGGAATAATTGAATGCTTATTGTAAGCGGGTGCCAAGGAAGGACTTGAGAGTAAAATATGTGAAGCATTCTTTCATTTCAAAGATTATAGATGCTCTAGTAAGCATCACAGTCTTTCTAGACATTTACGATAGCCAGCTGAATTTCAGGTTATCTGGCTGATAAAAGTTGAATCCTGGTGTCTGGATTATCCTTTCGTTTTCAGCAATGGAAAATCACATTTTTTTTAAGGAACAAGGAGCACTTCTTCAGCCCTCTCTCTGTCCACTCGAACCATTTTCTTAACTGTAGAACATACTGTGTCCACAGCAATTTGAAATGTAATAATGCTCATTCAGGCACAGCTACTAGTATCTCTTTCTTGTCAAAGTGCAAGGTGATGCCTGCCTTCCTGATTCACATGTAGACGTGAGCTTCACAAAACTTCACAGATGACAAATTGTGTTTTATAATCTGGATCTTTAAGCACCATGAAAATCAGAGGAGAAGAAAGCTGAAGTTTTTTTCTCATTCACACATTCTGGCTGAAGTGTGGAGAGGGTTATTTTCCATCTTCCATGGTCTTCAGCGGAGGGCTTTTATTAATTTCAACAAGAGCTGGATCAGAGAGCTTTCATAATGTCTGGCTCCTGAGCTGATGTGACTAGCAGGAAGCTCTCTGTCTTTCCTCCATCTGCTCAGTTTGTGTGTGTGTGTCTGAGAAAGAGAGAATTTAGTGCAGATTTTTCCTAAATTCTGTTGTTAAAATAGATTTCTGGATTCCTGCTGCCAGATATAATTTTTTTAATGATTGGGAGGCAATTGTGATAGCAAAAGCATATTGGATTTGGTTACACCAGATGTGTGCCCTGCCACCCCCACAGCTCACGCTTTTGGGTGATGGCTCCAGGAATACGCTGCCAGCTTCCTCCTCTTTCTGAGTGGTGACTTACAGTTATTTGCCTAGTAGAAGTGCTTATTTGGCAGAGAAGTACAGAAGACAAGGTGTGAGGTATTTCTCATTTAAAACTTTGGGTTTAATCCCTTACCAACTTTGCATGACTGCTACACATTTTACAAATAAAGGTGACATTTAAAGGTAACATAAATTACAGTTGTAAGTCTTTGCTTTTATTAAACAAGCTGTTTGTAAGGATTATTTTTGGATATGTGGCAGCTACAGTGTGTCGTGTTAACTGTGGTCACCTCAGTGTCTTGCTGGCCATGGCTGTCCAGAAGATGTGGGAATTTCAGTTGTATTTCAATACAGTATTTTGTCAGTACAAGGAGGTATTATCATTGCTGCAAAGACACAAAAGTTCAAGAGATGGGACAGTCTCCTTCTTTCTCTTTTCTGCTTCCAAGGCAAATTATATTGATGCAGCTTCACAAGTAGCAGTGTTTAATTTAGCATTTTGTGGGGTTTGTGTGGTAGGTCTGGTCAGACAGTGCAGGAATAACAGAAACAGCTACTCAGTATTTCAGTAAAAGAAAAATGCTTTCATGTCAGAGACTGGGAGTCAGGGGGTGCATGATGCATTTGAAGAAAAGAGTACTGGGGAAGAGCTATCAGGAAAAAAAGGTGATTTGGCCATTTTAATTTCTTCGGGGAAAAGATTCAGTAAGTAGTATCATTCATAGCACAAAAAGCAGCCTAATCAATGATACTGTTAGGCCCTAACATAATACAAAGTAAGCTGTTGTAAATTAAAAGGCAAAGAATTTCCATTACCTATATTACCTACAGCTGCTTCAGCAGAAGCTCCTCTTCCAATGAATTGGAGTTTATCTGAACCAGAAGGATTACAGGCCTATTTGGTTTTACAGGAGTCTTAGTTGGCTGTACCAATGAAGTTCCAATTTCAGTGTTTAATAGATGAATAATCTTCTAAATTGTCCACTGGACAGCAGTTTTCCACAGACATGCCAAGAAAAGGATAAGAAAGATTTAGCAGGTGAATTAACTACAGGTGCCTCTATCATGTGCTGCGATGACAGCAGCTGAACAAACTGCAGGACTTAGCACCAATGCAAAAGTATACAGGAACCCTAGACCCCCCCCCCAAGTCAGAAGTAAGTTCTCATCGGCTGCTAGATGCCAATGGAAGGATCATTCTGTTACATGTGTTATTTCTAGTACTTTTTTCCCCGATGCATATGGCAGCAGTTATCATTGGCAGTGTATCACTTCAGCAGTTCAAAGCCCTGCCTGGTGGGTTGGTTGGACCTTGGGTCTTATTCAGCATCCCAGTTCTTTTCTTTGCCCTTGTGTCCCAGCTTTGGGTAACCCAAAAAAGCTTTTTACTGGAAGCATCCATCTAACATTTGTGGTTTTGTGCAGTGACTACTTTGGGAAAGAGTACTCAAGTTTGCACAGTGTGTTTATTTCGGCAAGAAAATGCAGCAATTATCTGCTGTGCGGGTTCTGCCTGTTGTCAGGGTGACTGTGTGCCCTTTGTCTGTTCTCATTGAGCAGAGCAAATAGGCCACGCTAACCTGTCTGCTGGATGCTGAGTTTTGAGTTATTACAGCTTTGAAAGGTTCAGCAGTGTGATTTGAAGAAAGAGAAGTGCTAAATTACTTTTGACATTGTTTTCCCTGAATTGTGGTGTGTAGAGCCACTTTTCCCTTTGTTCTCTAGCAGGAGGTGTCCTTTGTTTTATTAGGATACTTTGCTCACTGGTGTGCTCTTCGTTAATCTGGGAAATGTATCAAGCTTCTTTTTGCTCATATTTTCAATTACCTTTTCAATTACGGTTTTCAATTACCATCAGGGACCCCTAATCCTATATGAGAGGGAATTGTGCGAGGCACTTTACACACATAGAAGAGACCTTTACCCAAGGTACATAATACCGAAATATAAAGACCATAGGTGGCATATGGATACAGACACTTGGAATCACAAAGAAATAATTAATTAGTGTTGGTCAGCATAATAAGCTGCAGTCTCTCCACATCAACATTTTAATGATCTTCAAATTGCTTTGAGATGTGTTTCAGGGATGATTTTCAACAAGGGAGGAGGAGTTTTGATGGGGGTTGCTTATTTCCTCCTTTGCATAATCTTTGCATTTATGAAAATGGCTCTTCAGAAAGACCCAAACCAGAAGTGGGCATTTTGAAGGAAGACTTTTGTGATATGTAACATTTGAAATATCCCTTATCTAGTCAGCTCTGGAGCCAAATTAACCAGGTTGTCTTAGAAATAACTGTGGAAGCGAGTGATTTTATTTTTGTCCCCTGACATTTTTCAGCTAGGCAATCAGTAGGGAGCTGCCTGGATACACATTTGTACTGTTCCAGCTAAGTCATTAAACAAAACATAAAACTGGCCCTATGGGATAAGATGCAAGTTTGTGACAGATTTTAGGGCACTTGAGATGGTAAAACCCTATAGCACGCAGTGGTTCATGATGTGCTTCTCAGTGGGGTAAAGGGCTTGTCACTTACCTGCTTTGTAGTTGAAAAGCTGGTAATTTGCCTTGCCGTGCTCCCCTGCCTTTCATTTACCAGCTGGGAAATGATTCAGTCCTTTGGAGGTGTTTTTAGATTGTTCATATTCTTCCACGGTAAACCCAAGATCTAGGATATTAAAATTTTATGTCTGTGTTGCACATATTTCCTAACCCATGGAGTTTCACACACTTTCTGGTTCTAAAAATTTAGCGCAAGACAGTTTCTTTTGGCAGATTTACAAATATGTGGGTTATTGAGCATGTTTCCTTTCAATATTCTTTTTTCTGTTTGGTGTTCTATTCCTCTGCTGGTATAACTTCCAATCTTTGGTTTGGGATTTGGTCAGTGTTTTGTCAGTGTCATCTGCATCAGCTCCCTGGGCTGGGTTTGGACTCTATTTTCTCTACAAGTGGAAAGAGTCCTTATGTGCAAAATTTTCAGTCTTTATGGAGGGCTGGTAAGGGTAAGGTTTCTCTTATTCTTGATTCCAGAGGCAGGGTGAGTGCTAAGGCTGTATCTTACCTTCATGCACCAGCTGTGTATTGAAATAGGCTGCCCTAATGGCACTTTGGATGGTAGATTTTATTTCCTGAGAGGAGTCTGCTCTTTGTGCTGGATCTGGCCATGGAGAATGGGAAATCACCAGCACTACAATACTTGCTATTTATGAAAAGCCTCTTGAAACCTTGTGTTTGTGTATGTTCCCAAGCAAGTCCAAGACATCCTTTTTCTTTCAGACTTACTCATTGTCTTTTTTTTATGGCATGTAGCCAAGTGACAATGTTCAAATAAGATAAAAATGATCACCCAAAAGATAGCACTGTCCTGAGTTTGAGGCAAACCTGTGTTTTCCTGAAGCTGTGTTACGCTCTTTTCCTGATTCTGTGCTGTATTTATCTGCCCTCATTTTAAGTAACTGTGTTTACTCTGAAGCCAGCTGTGATGCTAGGGCCTCATTAGAAGTAGAAGTTGCACATTTGTGGACCTGAGGATCAATCAAGTGCCAGTGTAGTCCATCAGATAGGTTGTGAGGGGTGAGTGTTAGGCCACATATCCCATCCATGCTTGTAGCTTGCCAAGGCACTGTTACATGACATTTTTCACACACTTCCATACCATGTGCATGTAACAATATGCTGCCTCTCTCTTTAGCACTTTCTGGTTTGTCTCTTTTTCTCTTCCCTGCCAAACCCCCAGCATCTGCTTCTTGATGTTACCTGGCAAGAATCTTCCTCTTCCCTCTCTATTTGATTTGTTAGATTGTAAGTATTGTTGGAAGGAAATGTGAAGAGGAAAATGTGCCCTTGAATAAAACAGAGCATAGAGCTAGCCTGAGCGCTAGGTCCTTTATAGGGGAGAGCAAAGTCAGTGTCTCCAAAAGTTCTCCCATTTCTAACTCTTGAGAATTTTTATTACCAAACACTCCAGAGACCAAGGGGTCACATCTGTCAAAATGAGCACTAATGGAGCTTTTGACAAAAAGGAGATAGCCTTCCTGGCTGCAGGTATAGTGGGAGCTACAGGAATGTAAGAATCTACAGTATTATGCAGATGTATAGGTGCCTTGTAACAATAGCATATGGAGAAATGGCTTCCAGTTACTTGTGTATCATTTGAAAATCTGACTGCCTCACTTAACTGTTAAAGGTGATGACAAATAACCAGGAACAGGAAGGGGGCTAGGTTTGATTTGGGCTTCTAAATATTTGTCACCAGGCTAAAATTTCATAATGTAGTTGCCTACTGTACGTTAGGTTAGTTCAAATCAGTTCTGACCCAGACACTGCTGGACTGGGTATCTACTGTTTTTCCAAACAATGTAATAAGTGTAATGCTATAATTATATTATTTTACTGCAATACAAAGATATATTTTGGTATATCTTGTGATATACAGGCTGAGAAAGTTGGGGCTGTTCAGCCTGGAGAAGAGAAGGCTGCGTGGAGACCTCAAAGCAGCCTTCCAGTATATGATGGTGGCCTATAAGGATGCTGGGGAGGGACTCTTCATTAGGGACTGCAGTGATAGGACAAGAGGTAACGGGTTAAAACTTAAACAGGAGAAGTTTAGATTGGATATAAGGAGGAAGTTCTTTACTGTGAGGGTGGTGAGGCACTGGAATGGGTTGCGCAAGGAAGTTGTGAATGCTCCATCCCTGGCGGTGTTCAAAGCCAGGTTGGAGAGAGCCTTGGGTGACATGGTTTAGTGTGAGGTGTCCCTGCCCATGGCAGGCAGGTCGGAATTAGGTGATCTTATGGTCCTTTCCAACCCTAACTATTCTATGATTCTAAGATTTTATCTCCATAATATGCATTCTATGACATTCATTCTCACTTTTTTCATGTACCGCACATATTCTTTTGGGGAAAAAGGAAAATCTAATAGCAAAAGAGAAAAAAGCAAAATCCTCCTCACTTTCACCACAGGGAATCTCATGCTAATGGAATATAAAAGTTGAGATCCATCTATTGGACCTGAGGAAATAATTTTCCTGTAAAGATATGCCAAAAATAAATTTATCTCTAGAGACTGTGAGAGGGAACAGTAATCAGTGTGGCAATTTTGAAAGATCATGTTAAAGCAGGGAAAAACACATGCAACAGAGAAGTTTTTGGATTGTCAATTACCCCCCACCACTGATTCATCTGTCTGCTGTTGACTTGTCTTCAATTACCTGAATTCATCACTTTTCACCTACACTGAGGTTCTCAAAGCATTTTATACCTCCTGTTCTACTGAGGGAAAACCTGATGTGAAGATTTGCTCCATTTCACAATACAAGCTAAAAAAGACCACATCAGGTTTTCCTGGCTCTCACAGGACCTTCTTTCTCAGCTTCCTTTGCCCCGGCCCATCAGGGATGAATTTGTGTGGCTGCAAGCCAGCTGGGGTCATATATTAAGATTTGCCTCTAAGGTGTCTGAAATTCAGGTTTTTCCTTTTTATGAAACAAAGCTAAAGGGATAAGCGCAGTGAAGAAAACGGTCTCTCAGTGCTGTCCTGGAAGGATCTGGCCATAAGAGTAGGTTAGTTGTTTGACAAAATAATTTCCAGCTTAGTTTGAAAAATTCTGGAAGTGGGTTGTCAGCTCAGGGAGTCTTATTTGCTAATGAATATTTCTTTCGTGACACTGTTTAAAATAAAAAAAAAAAAGAATCAATTCAAAAAAGTCTATAAATGGCATGGATGTAAGTTGTGCGTCAGATTATATCATCTCCCCTGACATCCCAAGAATCTGGGCATACTTAGAGAAACAGAAGGGACGTATTTACCTCATAGGGTTGTGCCTTACGTCTCACTCAACCTGTTAATTTCTCAGCCTTCTTTTAATTATCAGCTCACATAGTTCATGACATCTGGTACCTTCATTTCCTCAGGGCCACAAACCCCCTTAAGTCAGACAC